>KL263834.1:42304-97474 GCA_000699545.1 Podiceps cristatus
TAAATCAGTCAGTTTCACAGCACAATATCGAGCTGAGAGTTGAAAATGGAACAGAATTAAACATCTGTTGTAAGCGTGGGACTGAAATGGCAGCGCGTAACCAGTGCTGCTTGTTTTCTTCTCCTTTGGTGAAGGTTAATGTGAATTTATTTTTGGCTTTCCTGATGTGAATTTTCTACCTGGGTGTCATCTTCACACCCAAGGTTCCCAGAAGATATTTAAGTTCTTAACATGACTCTTACTAATTGTACATTTAAGCCACTCGTTTTGAAAATACCAGTCCTGCTTGAACTGACGAGCAGTCATCTATGCTGCTTTATCTTGCTGCAGAATATACAGAGGTGCTCACCGATAGTGACCATAACTGAATAATGTCTGTAATGTTATGTAATTTTCCCGTATAGGGTGAACCAGGTCTTCCTGGGCTTCCTGGACTCCCTGGGATAAAGGTAAATAAACTGTAGTCTCTGTTGTACTGGGGGGACACGACAAAGAGGGGGGCACTGCGTGACTGTGACTAAAATGGACTTACTGTGCTTGTGCTCTGTCTGCTGAGTATTGAACCGGGGGTTCTCACAGAAAGATTTCACTTGGAAAAATGGTTAAGTGTCTATGAGTAAGCAAACAGTATGTCTTACATTTAAATGTGAAGTAGAAGACTGCATTCTAGTGCTTTATAAAAAGAATCTCATATAGTAGTTTATTCTATTTCAATGTAATGGAAGAGGCTTGTCATCAAAGTTTTACTTGGTTTACACTTTGATGGGTGCCCTCCAGTAGCGAAGTCTACTGAATTTACCAAGCCTCCAGCCAGAGAACTGCGTTAATTATACACAGGCTGTCGAGAACGGGCTCTGTCAACAAAAATACTCAGCGCTCCATTACACAGCAGTGATTTCCACTGACAAATCAAAGTGTTTTAATAAGATTCTACTCAGTATTAGCTACAGCCCCTGACCTCATACCTGGTTTAGTCCCTGACTTCCAGTTTGTCTGGATCTTTAGGTAAGTTGAGACAGAAGACGGGGTTGGTTTAGTTCTGGTGTAAGCGGTTGCAGTGGGGGTTGCAGACTCTTGCGCTCTGCGAGCCGTAACTGTATAATGCTGCCCAAAGTGAGCGGATTCCCACACCCCGAGCGAGTGCAGACTAGAGTGGTTGCTTCTCCTCCGTGGCCAAGACTATCGCTTCAGAAAACAAAATCTCTTTGAAACTTTTTCTTTGCATTCCAGTGCAGACCTGTGTATACCTCAGGAGATAGTTTATATCATTTCTCCAGCAACAGGGGGATAAGCCAGAGGCCAAACTCTTGTCCATTTGGTAGGATTCAGGATTTATCTCATGGAATGTAACATTTGCAGTGGTTTTCTCAAGGGGCCTGTGAATTGCCACAGCATTCAAGCATAATGTCCCTTCCGTGTAACTAGTGAGTTATGGGAAGAATTGAATGTGCATTTTAAAGTCTGTATGTTGTAATACCTGAAAATATAGTTCCCAGGGAAGTTGTTCGTTTTCTGACAGAATGGGCCCTATATTGTCTAGTGAAGATCATGGAGGGGCAGAGTCCTTTGTGTGCTGGAACTGTATTTTTATAAGGACCTTTGACAGCAATCCCAACTCTGCTCGCTTTAACAGTGAGCAAAGAGGTAGCTCAGTCAGAGGTCAGCGCCAGCGTCCTGGGGGCACTTGCCAAAACCAGCTGCAGTTACGGCTGGTCTTCGGGGATTCCTTGTGCACGCAGGCCACGCATGTCCATGTATATCATCAGCAAGTGAATAAAAAAGTCTAAATCTGAGTCTCTGACCAGAGAAAATTACTGCTATTAACTTTTATTCGTTGGTGGGGAAAATGGCTCAGAAGGGCAGCTTTCGGATTCACCTGGAAGGCAAAATGGGAAGTGAAAAATGGATGAAGTGTGGGAGCTTTGCCCAGTGAAAATTCATTTTAGAATTCAGTGGATACAGCGGAAAAACAGTACAGTTGTCTGCGGAATAAAATGGAATAATTTGGTCGAGGATGCATCCTTTAGGAGTGTGCTAGCTTCTGTGAAATATCTAGGCCAGAGGGAGAGTGGTGGTGGTTCGGGGAAGAAATTCCACCTGGTGCAATTCTGGATTAGGGTGGGTAGATGCGCTCTGGGCGGTGACAGGCAAGGGAGAGAGCAGAGCACGTCTGGTCCCATCAGCCGTGCAGGGTGGGTGCTGCGTGATTCAAGGCATTTGTAACCTCCGTTTAATGAAGGAGTCCATAGAAAAAAAGCCTAGATTTTTCTGTTGCAGAGGCTACGTCTGTGGCATGAGAAGTGGTAGCAGAAAGCAGAGAATGGCTGGCGTTAGGAATATAGGCACTGATCAGCAAAGAAAAAGCAGTAGGTTAGCCCCTTTTCTCACCTTTTAGCAAAGATTTATTTATGTATTACCATGGTAAAAATCACCTCATCAATTTCCAAGAACAACCTGGGTGATATCTTATGGAGAAACAAATTTCCAGTGAACTGATGTTGATTGAAAGCTACTTTGAAATAACAGTGACTGGCTGAGAAACTTGAGCATGGAGGAAATCCAGTTGTCTGGACTTGCAGTCTGTTGGTGCTATCATGGTGTTACAGGACAAAATTGGAAAGGACTCTCAGTTGGAGCAATGACTTTTTTTTTTTCTTTTTTTTCTGATTGTTCCTTGTTGTTTGTTACATTCTTTTCAGGGCCTTTGGGGTCTGTTCCCATCAGGACTGTATAAAACTCTCCTAAGATACGTCTTTGCTATTCTGTCTTAATAGTGATATTCAGTTTTGGCATGATGCAACAGATGTAGTACAAACCTCCCACCATGTCATTACAACATCTAGGAACTTCTTACAGCATGCAAAAAGTTTCCATAAGGGAAGTTTTTCCAACACTTTAATGGATTGGAGTTCCCGTACATTTGCGTGCCAGCACAGTAGCTGTCGGCAGGGATTTTGCAGGCTATTCCCAAACTTTGTGAGGAGGACATCTGGCAACTCAAGCAAAGTGCTAGCAGGGGCACGTAGGAGAAAGTGACGGGGTCCAGTTCAGGCCAGTGGTCATGTAATCTCTTTCCCAGTAGGAAAACCTCACTATTCTTAATTGCTGCTATTATTTTGGTGCTGTTCTTCTTTTCTGCAGTATTGTTCTCTTCGGTTTCTGTTCCATGACGCAGGCACGCACATGCATCCTCAAAAATTTTCAACAGGATTTTCTGTTGCAGTCCCTTGCAGCTAAAGAGCTTTAGGGCTCTCACCGCACTTTTTGATCTTTCTTCAGTCTTATATAATTGGAATTACAGCATGTTCTCCAAATTTGTGTCTTCCCATGATGTTCTAGAAATTAACACTTTCTATTTGTTTTCTGGATTTTTCTTGGGCTGCTCTGAGTTATTGGTAAAACACATTTCCCAAGCAGGTTTGAAAGGTTTAGCCCTAGGTGGCAAGTGCACCTGAAAAGCATTAATTCCTGTAGATGGATGGATATAGCTTAAACCCGTGTTCAGCCGGCCAAGTAGTCAAGGACTGGGGACAATATATTTTCTGGAAATGAGGTTAAGAAATAGGAAAAGTTCATATCCGTATCTTGTGAATGAATCTCTCCACAGTGGCAGACGGTGTTATGGAATGTTTTAGGTAGCCGCGCGCATACGTAGCACTCTTTACAAATGCTAAGGCAGCCTGTGAAAACATAAATGCCATGCCAGGCAGCGGGCCGTGTCTTTCCAGCTCCATCTCATCTTTCTTCTCGTGGTTGAAGATGTTTCCCAAGACATCGACTTAAACTGCTTAAAGGATTAATAAATACTAATCACTGGGAAGGTTTCAGCTTCTTATAATGCCATTTCAATTAATTAATCAATGTTCCTGGGAACCTGTTAGAGCTTGGTTGAACGTGATACTGGAGTCTGAATGAACAGCAACATTGGACGGACATACGAGTATCGTATCTGAATTCAGAGTATGCAGAAGGGTCTTTCATTACTTACTTTTCTAGACTATGCACATGCAGATGTTTTGGGAGGTCTTCCTGTTCTTTTTCATTCTCTCCTCATTGTCAGTTGGTGCCATGGAGGAAACACAAGCGCAGTCAGTTATTTCCAAGACAGTGATGAAGCTGTCCGTGACATGCCGGAGAAACGTTTCTCAAGCACCTGTTGCTGTTTAGGAATGGCTGGAAACTTAATGAGCCCCTGAACGTGTTCCACAGTATCGCTCGGGAAGCGAGTAAGGCACCTAAACACAGAATATTAACTCATCGCTCTGATATCCCCCAACTGACGCCAAGCAGGCGCAGAATACTTTCTATGAAACGCAAACTTCATGTATCTGTTTTATCTCATAACTTTCACGGGATGATACGTACAAAGCAGCGCTCGCTCGCTGTAACGGAAATTGTGCGTACCCTGAGTGGTCACGGTGTCAGACAGCTCTCAAATCCGCTGTGTTGCGTTGCGGGGCATTTGGGCAGTACGGTCCTCACCTCGGTGGCTGCAGCCTCCACGGGACACAAGCCCCTTCTCAGCAGCAGCAGCACCTCACGCAGGATCCGGCTTTTCTTTAGCGTTTCTGGTATTTCTCCCTCTGTTTTCAAAACAAAAACTAAAACAAAGCCTTGTGAGTGCAACGGAGTTGTTTATTCTGTCGTGCTCAAGAGAACTGCCATTGGATGGTTTGGCACGAGAACAGAAAGGCTGCCTGGCCCTTCTGCTCTGGCAGCCAGGGAAAGCTTTCTGTGTCTTCCAAGCCAGTGGAGCTGCGGATTCAGTCGACTTGCCAGGATGCAGCGTCTCCTATCTTTTTATACAGTTACTCTGGATTCACTTCCCTGGGGTTGTGCCTGAGCAAGGCTTCAGAAGAACCTGGATAAGGATATGGGTATTTGAATCATGGTTTGGTTTGGTGGGGTTTTTTTTCATTTCATGAAAACAAAAGCATTTCTAATTTTCATCTGTACTTTTTTTTTTTTTTTTTCTGTTCAGACTTAAAGATCTTACCCTGTGATTTTCCTAATTCCATGCAAAGACTGAAAAGCTTGCTGCTCTGGAGAGCTTATTTTTTTTAACTCTATAAGAGCTGATACTCCTTTCATCCAGTGAGTTCTGTTATAAAAGAAAGCTTTCGGAGAAAATGAGTGGCAGAATTTTCAAGCTGGAGGCATAGAAGTTAGTCTCCTGTTTAAACTCTTTTCTAAAAGAGAGCAACTGTTGTTGAAGCAACATGTTCAGATGTTCTTGCCCTCTGGTAGCAAACTGAAAGGAAATCTGAAGTAAATGGTAGTTCCAAGCGTTTCAGTTTTGAATCCACGCGCCACTCACCACCTATAGGAAAGTTCTTCAAACTCCCCTTTGCCCCCAGGAGTCCTTAGGGAGGCTGAGCACGTTTTCCTAATTCATTTTTCCTTTTCCACATTTCCACTCTTCTTCCCGTTTTTCTTCAGTTAGTGACTGTTAGCTGGAAACCTGCAGGGCCTGTAGCGCTCTCTTTCCATTTTTCCCAGGATTCAGACGTTCTTGCCCGGGCTTCAGTTCAGCTTTACCCTGTAGGTCGCCATACTCAGAACTCTTCCTAGCCTGAACTCAGGAGCTGGAAGGGACCACCTGACCTTGTGACGGGCTCCTCCGAATCCTGGATCCAGAGACGTGCTCAGCATGTTAATTGCAGCAATTGAAAATTGTGGGAATTCAGCTTCAAACCCTGCTTCACAGAAACTTGGGCTCCTCTCTTATAGGCACTTGCCTTAGCTGATACATGTATTGAAAAATTCAAGTGTGAACTGATTTCCAGCATTTCATCGCTCACATACAGTGTTTTTAAGAGTGGGTCATCTGCCTGAGCAGAGGAAACTGTGCAGTGTAGTATAGACTGAATAAACACTGAAAAGCAGATTATAAGGATGCATCTTCTGGGTAAAAACCAGGAACTGACCTAAAGAACGGGGACTTAGTACCGGCATTTGGAGGGCTAGTTTTTAGAATTAGCTCTATGCATAGGCAGATAAAAGACAAACAAACAAAAAATTACACAACTGTGCAATTAACTTTTAGTATTCATTTTCCAGAGCGGAAGTGTATCTGCAAACTTATATCTGTATATATGTAGTTACATAGCTAGCTTTGTTTGCTCATTCCTAGCTGTCTGGTTCCCATATGTTATGGCAGTAATCACTTGCATAGGGCAGACAAGTAATTTCCCAGAAATAATTTTGAGACTCAAGGACAGAAAATGAAATCACCATCAACATTAGATGGCATGCATGTGTCAAGTGTTTACTGGGGTGTTCTTCGACATATATGCAGTTCTCATTAATCTCACAGAAACTATATCCTTCAAATCACAAAAGCTCTCATTTTCTTTCCTGCAAAAGACTAAAACATAAGTAACTGAAACACGCAATGCTGTTTCCTCTCAAGCTACTACCAGCTGGAAGACCGAGCTTATAAGGATCTATTTCACAGCATCTGTGTGTTATAGCGTAGTTTAATTTTTCTTTGTAAAAACAAACAAGAACCAAAACCAACAATAACAAAAAACAAATGAAACAAACAAAAAACCAATTCAACACCCAAATTTTGAAAACACCTGAATAATCTGAGTTCAATATTCTGCAGGATTCAGAAATCAAGTATTTTGTCATCTACAAAGATGACTTTCAGTAATCTGAAAATATTTCTGTGCCTCAAATACAGCATTTTAGATAGAAATGAGTGCATGCACTAAAATTCTTTCAGAGTAGCAAGAAAAATTCCTTAGATTTGTCATCTAACTGTTTTCTAAAGGAAACAATTCGGGGCCAGATTCTTCATAATTTAGCAGTTCGGTCATCACAAAGAATTAAAAACAAGGTGCTCATTACAACAGGTGGTTTTATGCTAATCCTCAAAAGTAGGTACCGTACTGACTTGAATTTTAATTAGCCTTTAAGTAAGAAGTCCTTGCTATGACGAATGCATGAAGAGTTAACCAGAATTATTACTGGTCTGTTAGCACCCTTCCGAAGCAGCATACCTTCCTAGCAGAGAGAACTTAAAAGTAATGAGAAAATTAGGCTCACTAAAAAGCAATAAATGTTGTATAAAGTAGGGCTTGTGAAGCTTCGGGAGTTTGGCCAGGTTGTAAGGTTTTACTTCTCTAAATGAATCATGAGGGCTAAACATGCATTTGGAAATTCTAAACCAGAATTGTTTTTCTAAGTTTAGCGACTGATTAGGGAGCAAAGATATTGTTTCAAATGCGATGAGTGAGCCAGACAACCTGTTTTAACCGGCCGTTTCTGGAGCCAGTTCTGAACGGGTATGAAAAGCCTTAACAAAGACCTTACAAAACAGGGTTAGGGTTTGGTTTTTTTTTATCAGATTTCCTTTTACCTTGCTCACTTCCCTCTTGTGAGATGAATACTGTAGTCCTCCCGAGGGCAAAATTCCCACCGACATCAGGCCATATATAAGATCCGTTTAATGCTCTTCGCAGTGAGAAAGCGTAAGGTGCCGTTCTCTTCCCTGACCTCTATGGTCCAAGGCCACCTGAGTTTCTGAGAAACGGCTTCACTGGCCCGGAGTGCTGCAGTCGGAGGCGGGGCACGGGCAAGCACGGCTTCATCGCTTGCCCCCATTGCTCTGGTCTGGGCTCCTGAGAATTTGGCCCTCACTCCTCTCCGGAGCAGAAAAGCTGCAGTACGGCGGTCAGATAGCGACCTCGGCAACAAGGACGGAGGGCAGCAGATGGTAATTTCTGGAAAATCAGCACAGGCACCAGTGAGGCAAATCCAAATATTACAATTTCATAGGTGTTCTCCAGATTGCCTTGCGTCTGGGTTTTGAGGGGGTTTGCTAGCTCTTGTTCTGTATACCTCCGTCTTTGCCTGATACTTTCAGCAGCATTAGGCAAGGAAAGGGCATCCTACTGTTTTGGCTGTAGAAGGGGCTGTGAGTGAGTTCTGAGTTCAGCATTAGAACTGCATTGTTAATAAACGTTTGCCAAATTAGTAAAACAGCGATTAGCATTGCAAATGGGATTTCAGCTATTGCACCTTTTTTAAGTGAAAGTCCAAGTTTTAGCCAATTACAGATTCTACAAAAGTTAAAAGACAGCAAGAGCGAACAGTGTTTTAGGGCCGACCTCTAATATCAAAGCTAGGCGCTGCTCAGCCCGTAAAAGTTCTGATCGTCACGGAAACCAGTTATGAGCATGTCTAGATAATAATCCTCATAAAAATTTGACTATCTTCTGAAGTAAATACAAGGTGGCTTTTTTTACTATTAAATCCTGAAGGAGCTCACGTTATGCTAGGTGTGCATCATGCCATTATGGGGCCCTGTTCTGTTCCAGGCATTTTATGGTAAGAGGTGAAAAATGAAGGTTTGTGAAAAGTAGTGTATTAGTTGCTGCCTGAGCCACTAGTATTTCTAGAGTTCACAAACATTTGAGGGTAAAAATGAGCGGAGAGATAGTCGTGTAAAATATTAACAGATCAAGCCATTAAAAATTATTCTCAAAAAGATGACAAATCACTCTTGTAAAATGGAAGCAATTCACAAGCTTGGGTTTTTTGGGGGTTGTGGGCTTTTTGTTGGTGGGTTTGTTTTTTGGGTTTGGGTTTTTTGGGGGATTTTGTTTGTTTGGGGTTTTTTTTTGTTATTTTTTTTAATACCAAGCTGCCTGTGTCATATGATTGATACTAATTGTTCCAAGCCCTCACAGTAGATGGAGATGTAGATGAACAGTAGATTCCAGATGAATGCTGGAATCCATCTTGTTGACTTCCTGTGCAACGTGGTGTTTCCAAGCAGTGATTCCATAACCGCGCCAAAGGATTAAACTAACATGCGCGGAGACTCGTCACTGGCTGATGGCTTTCTATACAGCTGCCAAACGCTATTTCAAATGGGGGAGTTCCTTGCTTTTCTTTCAAAACCTACTTGTTTAACTTCTCTTTCCAGATTTTGTGTTCCCTGTCCCGGCTTTCACAGGCAAAGCAGCTTGTGCTAGATCCTCACTAGAGAGAGAAGTCGTAGTGAGATGTTTAGAAAAGTATTATAACTCTGGGTTATTCTGACTCCTCGCATTCCTCTTGGCATTTCACGGTAGTTTGGAACAAATTCTGAGCTCATTTAAAGAAGAGACTTTAGATCAGGAGATGCTTCAGTGAATCCCAGAGCTACAATATTGTTAAATCAAAGTGCAGTCGCGAGCAAGCCTTCAGACTTGCTTTCCTGCAGCTATATGCCAGCTAAATCGTAGATGTTATATACTTAAAACAAAAGCTAAACCTCCTAGTCCTTTATTTCCTAACCACATTCCTCTATGGCTCTGGCATCGTGGTTGTGTGATGGACTAATAGAATGGTCTCTCCCTTGCCTTTGCCTAGCAGGGACATCAGCATGCCTCACAGGGAGGCAACTGTTTTTTTCACCTTTCACGCATCATTGCAGGTCTAATTTTGATAGATTCTCATTTCTTTTTTTGCTATCTGAGTGGCATACAGGATAACATAAAGCAGCAATATTTACAGGATATAGTTGCAGGACACAGTAGGTACGAGGAATGGGCACTGCTTCTCATGCAAATGTTTCTCTTCTGAGCAACCCAAACAGAAATGCCAGAGACAAACCTGACAGTTCAGTTGCTGCTTCCACTGACTTTGAATAGCGCAGGAGTATACCCGATGAGCACTTCAGTTAACGCCTTATACTGTGGTTACACTCGAGATTTGGAACATTAGAGAGGACACGGCTTAGTTTCAAATCATCCAAACATGTTGTCTTTTTACTGAGAAGCTTTTCAGGTGGCAAAGCAGATCTGACTTTTAATCCTCTTAGCCTCACTAGCACTAGATAGAGGGAGAGTTGCATGTTTTTCTTAATGTAGCCGGGTCTTAGCTGCGGCAGTATTTTTCATGTGCGGTAAGAATACACTGTTGGACCATGTTCAACTTGGCATCCACCATAACCACCATGTCGTCCTCAGCAGAGTTTCCCCTCAGCAGTCAGCTCCTGGGCTCTACTGACACACCACTTCTTCCACGCCACAAATCTGTATTCTATATATACTAATTAAGCCACCAGCTTCTTCCATTACCAATTCCACTAGCTGTTGCAAAGCGCCCTTTTCTTCTCCCTTTGCGGAAGGTGAGACTTCTTTTTGGACTTGCAGTATGCACCTGCTTGCAGTTTTCTTGCAGTATGCAATGGGTATAGTCCTGAGGAAAGCGTGAGAATCTGACTCAAAAGCTGTGCATCAGCCTCTGAATGACACAGTTCTAAGCCTTACGACTAAAATGATTCTAATTATTAAATAATTTAAGAAATCCACAAAATATGGTCTCATGCACAGAAAGGCCAGGGAGGCGGTGGAGTAACCATCCCCAGAGGTGATTAAAATACAGGTGGATGAGCTACTTAGAGATTTAGTAGTGGGCAGGTATGGTTGGACTTGATGATCTTAAAGGGTCTTCCAACCAAATGATTCTGTGACGAATCAAGCAGTCACCGCATGTTTCTTCTGCCTTGAAGTCGTAATTAGCTGGCCAAGAAATTACCCCTGGTAAAGTCAGCATTAAAGCAATCTGAGGCTATCAAGTACCTTCTCATTCTAAAATAAATGATTGAAGCTGCATTGTTCTTTACTTACTGACAGGAGAGTTCTTCCATCTGCAATGACAACTTTCTGTCACTCTTGCTGGCATGCACTGATACAAAGCTGTATGTAAACCGTAGCGTTATTTTCCTATGAAGGCAAAAAACGATGCATTTGTCTTAGTTAATTCCTTTGTCACCATAATTTAAACCGCAACCAGCTGGAACTTCATGTGAGAAAACTCATTATTAAGTTGTATTTTTTAATAATCTAAATAGAGACGACTGGGGGATTGCTGCAGCCCTCCATACAGCCACGGGAAAGATTTCTCTGGTTATAGGTTTGCTAGAGACCTTCTTTGCTTTGAACGTTAATGATGGATTGTTGATGAGAGTGCAGGCAGATGTGCAAGAATACTTCCTAATTTGCTTGCCCCGTGCAGCAGACCTGTATTTCTATGGAGACAAAGAGGTGAAGAGAAATATTATCCAACTGCTTATACTCACTGTCTCTGTATGTTGTCAGTAATTATATCAATAAAGGATTATGACACATCTGTCTTTTAGCTCTTTAAAGAGGCATTTGATGGATAATTTTTAGTCATTAAGTTCCAGGGATATTGTTAAAAAGCTAATAAATAAATCTTTATTAATTTGGTTACACTACTGATTTGAAAATTTACAATAGCTTGTGGCTAAATTTCCTTGATTCAAATTTATGTGAAAAAAATGCAAGAGTAAATAGCAGGAAACCTTGTTCAGGAGAGTCTGTGAAGGGAAACAGGCAGCTTGTTAACGTTCCATTATCCCCCTTCAGGCACGGAGATAGGTAATAAAACATGTCCTCACTCTTAATGCTGCTTCTGCTGCCACTCAGCTTGATCCCTGCTATTTGTCTGTGTTGTTTCTGCAAATGAAGAGGCAAGAAGTGGGCAGAACAGAGGGGGGTGAGGAAAGCTGTGGCTCTTTCCCAGCTTTTCGCAGCCAGAGAACTTGTCCGGGTGCAGAGAACTGAAGTATTTTTCTGTCGGAATGAGGAGGGAGAGTACCATGGTGCGGGGAGTCTCTGACTTGAAAGGAGATGATTTTGATCTCCTTTTTGGGGATGAATCAGCTAAGTACCTCCCTCGAAAACACAACGGTCCCATCTGGCCTCTCCATTGTCGTTGCTTTGTTGTACCCTCACCTGTCTGCCCATCCATTCGCACGCTGCGATAGAAAACTACTTCATAACACGTGACTGAGACGGACTGTCCCTTTTTAAATTCAGGAGTCACCCAGAACTCCCCTCCGGCTTTCAGACTTGCTTTGATATTAGTTTGGTATACTCTGTTGTAGTCCAGGTTGCATGTTAACAGTCCTTAACCTCATAAAGCCTATATTTGACGCCTTCTGCTTCATTTGCATTTCATATGCTGCGTGATGGCTTGCTACAGGAATTTACAGCGCTGAAAGTTACCCCTGATGAAAAGCGTGTCTACCTAACTGCCGCGGCACAGCTGGAGAGCTGTAAGCAACACAGGGAAAATCCTCTCCAAAAGAAACTCGTGTTCCTGTCGTCACATACTGCTAATTAATAACATAACGTTCCTCTCGTATTGTATTTTTAAAGGGTGAACCAGGTTTCATTGGGCCGCAGGGAGAGCCTGGCTTGCCAGGGCTGCCGGGAACAAAGGTAAGGGAATTGGCCAACGCTCCGGGGCGAAGCCCGTGTCAGATACAACTTCCTCAGCATGTAGGAGAGACTGAGGCTGTCCTCATTGAGTAAGAGTGCTTTACTCAGAAACATAAACTCCTTAGTCAGAATCTGGTTTTGTAAATGGCCAGGAGGTTTAAAGTTCGGGTCAGAATACAGTGCTCAGAAATGTGGAAAGTCATAGTTCACGGACCAGTGCTAGGACATACGTGCCTTTGTGCTGATGCCCTCAAATAACGTGAAGGCAGATGTTATACCCATTGCCTTAGTTCATGTTAGCATCCCAAAAGTTATTTGTTCAAGAGGCAGAATATGCATGACTAAAGAAACTATATTTTCATAATTAAAAAAAAAAGTTTGAAAGTGTGTGCGGGTATTAGAACTTCAGTGCTGCACACCAGACTCTGAAGATACAGATCCACTTAACGTGTACTTTTTTCTTTCTTCCTATAGGTTTTTTTAAGCCATTCTATGGCAAAGTTAGAATATTATGAATCCTACAATGTGTCTCACAGTTTAGGAATCTTTATTCCAGTCCTTTCACAAAAGGGAAAAAAAAAATACCTTATGAATCCCATTTCCATTTTGAAGCCCTCTTTTTTTGCTTGTATTTACTCAGAGGGGAGTTCCCCAATCCATTACAAGTCATAGACGAACTGGAAAATGTTTTCTTCTGATGGTTTGGTTTCTTTGGTCATGCTGAGTACTGAGTAGGTGGTGTGCTGAAGGCTGCCCGGCATTTCGTGACGTGTGTATCTGTTGCAACAGGGCGACAGAGGAGAGGTGGGCCCTGTTGGGAAGGGTGAGCGAGGTGATCCTGGAGTTCCTGGACCAAAGGTCAGTCTGATTTTACCCCAAAAATGTTTTGTTATTTTTATGCCTCTGAACACATCTTTTCCTGACTACTTGGTGAGGGAGCTGTGAAATGAAATGCTGTCAGATACTCCAGTTCGGCCCAGAAGACAGTGGCAGGTTTGCGTTCACAGACGTGGAACTGCAGTCTGAACGGACACTTATTTGGTCTACAAAGTAAAGACACTGCTTACATACGCTGTCATGGTGTTGGCCTAATTCAGTCCAGCTGAAGTCCTGACCTCTAGGTCCCTAACATTCAGTGTCGGAGCTTGAACTCTTCGACCACTGTAGCTATTGAATGCAGAGAAAATCCATTTTGCATGCTGTTTTCTAACTGCGTAAGAAAGAGATCATTCTAACTACACTTTAGCGTTGTCTTAATATTTTTCACTGTGTCAATACCATCAAGTTTTCCTTTCCTAATGCATCTTGAAAACAATAAGGCAGATTCTGTGGTCCTTGGCCAGTTCGTTTGTATTCACCTGAACTGCTGGGAAAAGGAGTTGTGGTAACACTTTGCTTTAATCTCCTTATTTTAGGATATTTATCTTCTCTATCTCTTAGCGATCATTTTTCAGGAGCTGTGGAATGACGTAGGTCATTCCTGCCGAGCAGTGTTAATGTCGTCTACTCTTTGCTAATGCCGATAGTGCTTTTCCTTTGGAAGGATGGAATCTGTGGCCTTTGCGTGCTGGTGTTAAAGACTATATTACTCTAGGTGCTATTAAATTTAGTGCCTTTACAGATTCACTGCCTTGGTCATATAAAGTGAAGTGTTTCTGCTGGTCCATACTGTAGTTAGTCATTACTAATTTCTTTTTCTCTGCACTCCCATTTCTCTATCATTTTTCTCCTATCTTCCTTCAAACAGGGGAAAACAGGTGAACCTGGATCTAGAGGCCCAAAAGGGTCAAAGGTTAGTAGTAAAGAAACCATCCTTAGCGGAATAATTAACACAATGATTTTTAGGATAAATTATTTGTAACATTTCACAGAAACTTCACTTGTTTCTTTAAAAGAACCTCTCTTACGCTCTCTGCAGTGTTCTTTATAGTGAAACCTTCTGACTTTCACTGTAGCTATTAGAGTCGACTCCTGTGTGATTTAAACACTGTCAGTCTACTTCTCTTTCTGGTGTATCATCTATTGCACTCTGCTATGGTTTTCCCATGTGACTTGGTTTCTCTCTGCGTAACTGATGCGGGGTAGTCTTCCCACACGTCAGGAACCAACACCTGACTATGTGAAGATTTAACCGGTTGTCGCAATAATTTTGTGGATCCACGCTTTGGTGAGTTAGGCATCAGCAGTATTCCATGGACTGCAGGCTGAGGTATGATGGCCAGAAGTCCTACAAAGCCAAGACTTGCAGGTTACGTTGCTGTTTTACCTACTTTAACAAACTACTTTGATTATATCTATCTGTCCGGCCGGCCAGCCGTCTCTATATAGATATAGTTGGTTCACATAGGTGTAAAGAGAGAAAATAAATACTTTTCTATTACTTCATCCGCTGTGCAAATACTGTGCTCATTGGACTCCTTCATGTTATGTTATAGGGTCAAAGTAAAATGAAGATAGATTTGGTTAGGTGGTTATGGAGTCTACTGTCAGAATAAAGATGCTGAGACAACGTAGGTGGGTAGGATACTGTTTGCAATACTTGAAGGTCCTTGACGAGTGGCCCATGCACTGTGCTTAAGGATATGATTACGTGCCACAACCTCATTCATTCTCACCAGGAGGAGACATTGGGAAGTGGAAGATGATGAGGGGATTAAAGCATTGAGCGAGAGGGGAAGAGTTAAATCAGCCTCTTATTTGCCTACAGCACCTCCCAAATGCACCCAAAAGATAAAAATATCCCCCTTAACTCCCTTTTTTGCAGTTCTTATCCAAATTAATTTTGAGTGATATAAAACTGTAAGAGCTTACCATGAAAGTGACTGTGAAATGAAATGAATCCTTGTCACTGGATGTTGGGTTATGAATACATAGGTGTTTGCAGTTCCCTCCATCGCTTGAAACCTGAAACGAATAGCCAGGAAGGAAAAGTTGTGTGCAAGATGCTAAAGGTCTTAAGCCTCTCTCAGTAAGGGAGTAAAGGAAGGTCAGAAAGTGGAGTCGTGATTGCAGAAAGAAAAGTTTACATACTTTGAAATGCACCTTTGAAGAAGTTGTTGAGTGCTTTCAGACTGAGTGATTTTGTTTCTCTAGCTTTCTCTTAACGCGTTTGATAATAGCACCAATAGGAATAGGGAACTTACACAAATTGCGTAATTTGTAATGTCTTTTATTGGTTCTTTGGGATTTCTTATTCCAACCTGATACAGCACTCTGTAACAACTCCCACAGAACCAAATCCATCCACATTCTGTTTATGGTGAGGGGCCTTTTAAACAGGTTTACTTAAGGTAAACATTTTTAAAAGGGAAGAACTACATGATACATTGTCCAATGGCATATCTGTTTCTAATTATTGTTTTTACGTAGGGTGATACAGGTGACAGAGGTGACACAGGATCTGCTGGTCCACGGGTAAGTCTACTTCTCGTCTCAGCTCTTTGGTTTGCAGTCTTTGATTCAGCCCATACTATGAACTGAAATTTTAGCAGCAACTCCAGTTAAACCAGTGAAACTGGGCACTTGATTCTGGTGGAACTGGCGTTGCTAACTGGCCTTTAAGACGAATAACAGCCCTTGCTAGTATTTGAAGCAGCCCTGTTCACAGTTCGTGGGCAGGGTGTTGCGTGCCGATTGTGCGCAGCCGACACCGAACTACAGCGTAGGAACTGCTTAAATGTTTAACCACAGGAGTGTCATGTACTCGCCTTCCCGCTGCAGCACAAGTTACTGTATACTGACTTGCTTCTTTATATTTATCTTTTTTAAAAAAACTATTTTCCTTTAGAAACAATCTTTAGTTTAATATTAACTTTTGTGGTTTATCGTAACATATTCTAAGTACAACAAGATTCCAACGCAGCATAATCAAGCCAAAGCACATGTCAGTAGCTAAGTGTCTGGAATAGTCTTTGACAGGTGTCTCAAAATTTTAATGGAAAATATATTACAGGGACCACCTGGACAGAAGGGTGATCAAGGTGCAACAGAGATAATTGATTATAATGGCAATATCCATGAAGCGCTGCAGGTATGCAAACGTAACAAGGGTGAGCGGCTTAGTCTGGTCTGGGAAAAAGCAGTTTGACATCCTCGTATTTCTCTTTTGTGTAGGTCTTGAAAACATTTCGTGTGCAAAGATCTGCTGAGCGTATTAATCAGGAATCTCTTTCTATATTTGGAAACTAAGTTTGCTGTTTGGTGTTAGACAAACTGTTTCCTTGATACAGTTTAGCTGAGTGAATTATTTTCATTTCCCCTGGAGAGTATTGACATCACCTAATGAGGATAAAGCCGATTCACTGCTGGTGCTTAACGCTGAATTCATGTAAGAAACCACATACATAGGTTCAACAGAAGCATCTGCTTTTCAGTTCATGTAGTATAACATTGACATTTCTTTTTTTCCTCCTTGTCCTCCTCCTCTTCCTATAAAATGCAAAGAGCAGAATATTAGAGATTTGGAAACCATGTCACGTGGTTCCATTAGCAAGCTGGGGATTCAATCAGCAACCCGAGTAGTCAAATCGACCAAGCGCCAGTCTTCCCACTTATTCATTTCCAGAAAACTTATTTTGACTGGGGTGCAGAGAATTGTGGAGGATTAAAGTGGGGTTACAAAAAGAATGAAGGAGTGTTTGCATAGAAGCAAAGTACCGGGGTGACATGTGTCATTGCAGTGAAGGTGATTTACGTTGCAGTATACTTAGATGCAAATTCTGTGGAGTAAAACTCCACCCAAGTGAATGGTTTGCCTGTGTGCAACTGCGGACTGGATTTGGCTCATTGTGCGGCTGATCGTGTTCTCACTGAAGCCGATGAACTTCTTTTCTTGCATTTAGTCAGTGGGAGTGGATAGATGTCTGGCCCGTCACTTGGTTTTCAAGACTCTTCTGAAAAATGAAAAAACCCTCAATGCCTTTGCTAAAATCTAAAAGCCTGTATGTAGTTAAGGCTAAGTCCACTCTTTCACTGTGAGTGGCGTTTACGGGGAAGCCTACACGGGCACGTTGCGAGGCTCTGCATTGTATCTGACTCATTTGGTTTACTGCGAAGGGGATTCAAACAGGCCACTTCCAGACTTTTAAATCACTGAGTTAGATGCCTGAAGTAGCCCCAAATTAATGTCGCATATTGCCAGACACAGATTTACCAGAGGCTTCAGCCCCTGTATCTCCTGTATTCTGTCTTTCAATCTTAACTCGGCCTCAATGTTACTTTCAAGCTTCCTCAGAAAAGCTGCAGCACATAAAGAAGTCTTAAAAAGGGACTAAAGCCTATTGCAGTGGATGAAATGGATTAGGAAGCCCTTATCCCATTGGGGATCTCATTTCAAATGTCATCACCCTCTGATCCAGGGCAACAAATAATTGATATTAATGGGAATGGCTGTGCAAGGACGGTGTAAGAAAGATTATATAGGATCAATTGAAAATATCCTTGCCGATCCCGCTCGGTCCTTTCAGCCGGCGAGCACCCGTTCCTAAGCCTCCTGGTGCCAAATTCTTAGGGGCTCTGACTTTTGCAGCTCTCCACAGAGCCACATGAGAACTTTCTGTGCTCAGCACTGAGCTGTGAACTTGCACAGAATTGGGCCTGCTGATTTAAGTTGACAAGAGCCTGCAAGGTGTGGGCTGCCTGTCTGCTTTTTCAGAATTTAGCAATCAGTCCTCGAGCAGCCTAGAGGCTTCAGGACAACTGAGTTACTTTGCCTTCTGCCTCCTACTCAATGTCACGTGTCGCTGGAGAATAAGACGTCTTAGTCAATCAGCACTGAAAATTGCAAAATTAAAATTATCATCATACTTCGAGCAAGAGCCCTGCTGAGAGTATGTGGCTTTCACTGGGAGGACCATATACAGAATTGTGTTTCTATCAAAACTGCTCTTCAGACCTATTCGGTGGGATTTCCTAAGGCAAAAGGCAGTAGCTGCACAGTTTAGCCTTTGTAGGAACTGCAAGATCAGATATTAAAATCTGAATACGCTGCTGAAAAGGAACCCATTAGTGTGAACTTGCAAAAATTGATTTGCAGTAGTTATTTTAGGTTTTCCTATCTAGACAAACCAAATTTCCGTATTTTTCAAGTTCTTGATATATCTCCATTGATACATCGAAATGCAAAGGACATCGGTATTTAAAGCCACGCGTTAGAGAACTTTGTAACAATCAGATTCCGGATTCTTGACAACAGTATATATTGCACTGGCAAATGAAGGTTCTTTTAAAGCTTAAAATGGAAGATTTGCAAGTGTTTGCACATAGGAAAACAATTAAAAAAGCTAAATATTTCTTGTTCTATGTAGGCCAATAGGTTCTTTGCAGTCAAAGCCTGTGCAAGCAGAGGTATTTGGGGGTTTTACTCTGTTTACAAATATAGACAAGCATTTTAATTACTTTTAAACACTTTTTAACTTGCTTTTAGATTCTTCTTTGGCAAAAAAATAGTGGCAGCTCAAGATATTTTGCCTCTTTCCGTGACAAAAACGTATTTTGCCTTTCCAAACATTTAAAGCAGAATTTTAGTGTATATAGCTGGGATTGTGGACCAGCAGGTTTGGATTTAGAACTTACCATTTTTGTGCATCTGCATTTCTGCATGAAAATCAATGTTGTATCTCCACTCTAGGCATTGCATTTGTAAATTAATCATTTTGTGCAAATCCTGCAGAGATGGCAAGTCCTTTATTCAACTTAAGACACCAACTATTAATGTTTTCTTAAAATGTTTTAAAGAACTTTTGGAGACTTTTGCCATGATCTTGCTATTGAGTAATCATTTATTTGACCTCTTAAATGGTATGAGAACCTGCAGTCTTCACCTGTGTAAAATCCTGATTCCCGTAGAAGCCAAGCAGCTAGTACAACACCAGGAGTTAAAAATAACAAGCTTTTTACTCTTATTTTCTGGAGGCATGGTGTCTCCCAGATGCAGCATAGGTTTTGTGGAGATGATAACTGTAGCAAGCAGAATAATTTATATCCTTGTTCAATTCTGGTAATGGTGTCTCTTGTTAATACATTTTGCCAACAGAGGATTGCCACCCTGACCGTCACGGTAATTCCTGTCGCATGACTTACTGTGTGTTGTAGAACTTCTTCTTTGTGTTGTAGCATGTTCGTAATTCTGCCAGGTCAGGACATGCCTTCACTGGATGTCGACCCCATTCATCATCACGTGTGTTTATTTGTTTGCTCGGCGCTCCCATAACAGAGACCCCATTGTTGAAAGCCATTCAGCAATGGCACCAGTTCTGCTCCTGCTGTGAACTAATGGCAAAACTTCACTTAAGTAAGAGACCAGGAAAATCCAGAACCCGGTATTCTGTAGGTACACATCTAGGCAGAGAGCTGCTTTGGCCTTCCTGGTCTATGTTCCCATTTCTGTGTGTCTACACGGGAGTCAAGAGAAAACATGAAGGAGCATTTGAGTACCAGTCAATTTTCTATTATCAACCTTAATTTCAGGTCAGAAATTTCTTTCAAATTGGCTTGTGAAGAAACAACATTTGGGAGTTTTCAGACCAGATGCGAATTATTTTCTGAAAAAGGCCTGTCAGTTAACTATTAAATAAGTAAAAGCTAAGTGGAGAGCCCCAGTATGAGGAATTCTCTTGCTCCATCTTATCAGATCTCAGGAATAAATTTTTCAGCACTTGTGTGCAGAACATGCAGATGACCAAATGCTCCGGTGCTCTTGCTCCAGCCAATTTCTGTGGGAGGTGCAGCTACATCAGACCAGACACAATTTCTGAGAACACTGACACCGGCCATGAGATGCTGATAGTATGGCAGGTTCAGCCTTCCTTTAGAGCTGCAGGCTTGCTATAAGCAAATTATTTTATTATTCTTTTGTTTCAAGTTCTTCTCCACAAGATTACTGTTAGTCCTATTTTCCCATCTGTACAAAAGCGCTCTCTGTATTAATGGAGGGGATTTTTAAATTATTTTTTTAAAAAGCATCCCCACTGCGCACCATTCAGACCAATTTTTGATGCGTGACACTGTCCACAACCTGGGGTAGAAAGGAAAGGAATAGTTACAGCTTATCCCATGGCAATTTCACAAAGCGCTGGGCCTCCCCAAATGCACTTCGCATCTCTCAGCAGAATCCTCTTCGCAGTCAGTTGGAAGTTTCTCCTGACCTTGGATCGTTTTGGATCCGGATGGGAGGGCTGGCAAATGGGGCTGAGGTGAGCTTTGGTCTCCCTGCTGTTAAGAGGAGCTTTGCCATTTCATCAACAGGAGCAGAAGGACTTTATTAAAAAGTAAGAACTGCACTGTTATTTTAGCACTGGGCTTTGTGGGACCCTTCCAGTTGTCGAGAGTTGTCATAGATTAACACCTTGTCCATAACTGGTCTCGGTGCCCCTTGTGTTAAAAGTCTAACCCATTTTGTTACGGTAGCTATATTAACATTCCGCCCACGTTTGCCTGGCAAGTCCTGCAGGAATTTATGTAAAAGCTGAGAGGTTTGTATGTTTCTGTTTAGGGGCCACCAGGACCACCAGGACCCCAAGGGCTGCAAGGGCCAAAGGTGATCTTCCTTATTTTACCTGTTGTATCTTGATCAAAGGCCTGGAACACCTCTCGTATGAAGAGAGGCTGAGAGAGTTGGGTTTGTACAGGTTGGAGAAGAGAAGACTCCGAGGAGACCTTAACGCAGCCTTTCAGTACCTAAAGGGGGCTCATAAGAAAGATGGGCAAAAGCTTTTTAGCAGGGCCTGTAGCAACAGGACAAGACGTACTGGTTGTAAACTAAAAGAGGAGAAATTCATACTAGATATGAGGAAAAAATTGTTTACGCTGAGGGTGGTAAAACACTGGCACAGGTTGCCCAGGGAGGTGGTAGATAGAAACATCCCTGGGAACACTCAAGGTCAGGTTGGATGGGGCTGTGAGTGCCCTGGGCTAGTTGAAGGTGCTACTGCAGGGGGGTTGGCCATGATGGCCTTCGTGGTCCCTTCCAACCCCAACCATTCTCCGATGCTGTGATCTTAAGGGTGGAGGTTTTTTCTGCTCTTTTAACTGCTGTGTGCACGCACGTACACGGAGCTCTCCTGCACAGCATATTTAACTGCAGTTTTACTGAAGATGGCATGTTTCAAACTTTGCATCCTAGCCTGGTGAAATCTACCTTTCCGGGGTAGGTGCTTTGTTTAGGCATCGCTGCTGGCTGGGCGGGAATCGGGTAGGCAAAACAGCGGGCGCAAGGCTCCGCCGGCCACAGCACGAGCGCGTGTAAACGCGGCTTTTATATCACAGTGCTGCCCACCCAAATAAGCGCAGCATTTTCTAATAGCAGTAAAAATCAAAACATGCGGGTGTGGGCAGGAGCCTGGCTGCAAACCCAAGCCCGCTAATCCCAGCTGGCTGGTGCTGTGCGTCGTACCTGAACTGCTAGTAAGCAGCCCACACAGGGACAATGAACACCATATGCTGCACTGTTCTATAAAATTTAAATAATAAATTTGCCTATACTTTATTAAAAAAACAACAAAAAACAAAAACCCTGTTGCAGTTATTGGACCCTCCTTAAATTTAGTTTTAAATTAGTTAAGATAATCCTCCTATTTCTTAAATACTAGATATATCATATCTTCTACCAGCGACTCTAAGCTCTCCCAAGAGTAAATACATGTTTGTTCAATAACAATACTAGGCATTTCAATTTTAGGCTTCATCCAAGGTATCATATGGAAATACGTCACATATACATGTCAATTGTTTAAAGAAATTGTGAGAAACCAGGTTCATTCTTCTATGTGAACATTGACAATGGAATAC
This sequence comes from Podiceps cristatus, assembly GCA_000699545.1. Lineage (NCBI taxonomy): Eukaryota > Metazoa > Chordata > Aves > Podicipediformes > Podicipedidae > Podiceps > Podiceps cristatus. Next base: position 64,339 of record KL263834.1, read on the forward strand.
ACAGTTAACTGTGCAGAAATGACATTTCTGCAGCCTGGAGTATGTTGTAAAGCACAGAGGAGCTGGGGTGGGGAAGAGGGGGTGTTCCTTCACATGGGCGAGCGTTCTCATTCAAAATTAATGGCGTAAAGAAGAATTCAGCCTCACGGCAGTTTGTTGCCAATATCATAGCCTGTGCCCATCCACCTAACCTGCTCCCTCAGAGAATGCCACTCAGGAACTGGCGCAGAGGGCCATATTGTGAACGTGAGCTCCTTCACTGGGTGATCTATATTAGCCAGGGAAAGAAAACCCCAAGTCTCTGTCTACCCTACATATATCGAGAGCCATGATTCCACATTTATTCCAGTAACTGACAAAGTTTCCTTTGCATTGGGGTCTCTTCACCAGGCTTCTGGGTGGTTCTTCTTTTTCCTTTCTCTTTATGCACTTGCCCGGCCTTTATACAACCCAAAGTTTGTGCAATGGCCTCAGCAGCAGGGCTGCTGGATCAATACATTGCATATAGCTATTATATATATGCCGTCCTTTTTACCAGAATATTCTCTGATCTTGTTGTTGCTAATTATGACACTTTCTCTGCCTCTTTCCTCTAGTGTCTGGGACAATTGGGATAATCCAGTTCCATCTTATCTTTTGCAGGGTGAACCGGGATCCCCAGGAACTCCAGGAGTTGATGGGGAGCAGGTACCTTATGCATAGATCGTGTAGTGATGATCGTGGGAGCAGCCATAGGTTATTTCGGGACATTATTTCTGTGATCCCCAGTTGTAGTTTACATTTCAGATTCTAAATAATAATTACAGTAATTAATAAAGATCATTATTGTGCTGCAGCATAATCTGCGGCCTACTAATGGCTGCATTTCTCCATATCAGTAACAAAGGTCAATCTGTAGAATGATTTATTCTGCTTTTTAGTATCAAAGCTAGAATTCTGTTGGAGTGTCTGTTTTATTTTACACATAAGTTGCTGAATAAGTCTATATTTTAGGGTCCTAAAGGCTCAAAAGGAGATACAGGTGATCCTGGAATGCCTGGAGAAAAGGGAGGAATTGGGCTGCCTGGCCTGCCAGTGAGTATGAAAAATGACCTCATTTTAGCTACAATACTTGTATTTTTTTCTCTCTTCCACTATCAGGAATTTCCAACTGTGCTGATAAATTGCAAATGGGATAAAAAGCACTGGGGAGGGAAATTCTGAGATTGTTCTGCAGCTAATCTAAGAGGAGGTGTGAGATTGTCAGAACTTTTCATTCCGCTTCCAGTCAAATACGATATTGCTCTGGGAGGAGAGAGATGAGTTGGCTCGCTGCGCAGACTTGTACCTCTTGTAATGTGCAGCGCAACTTGGGCAAGCGTAGCTTGTGGGTGAAGGGAGCTTTGTTTTGAACATTTGACAGGAATTTCAGATGACTTGGATTGAGGAGGGAGAGAAGATGCATCAATATTTATGAGACGCATTCATCCTAGTCCTGTGTACATATATATATACGTACAAATGAAAATTCTCAGGAAAAATAGAAACAATTCCAAAAACGTATCCATAGTACAATATATAATATAGCATGAATGGAGTGTCAACTTAAGGAACTGTCATAAATATTGTGCCACAGTTGATAGCCAACAACAGAAAAGCACACCTTTATGTTTATTAATAGTTATTAATGAAGTACTACCAAAATTTAAATAAAAGGAATTCCACTATAGGTGTGCTGCTTTACTCTTTTCAAAAAATTGTAATTATTTGCAAATAAATATTATCATTTCTAGCTTGATTGCCAGTAAGATTAAAGGTCTTTCTAAATGCTGTTTTGTAATGATTTTGTAGGGAGCCAATGGTATGAAAGGCGAAAAAGGAGATGTCGGTCTGCCTGGTGCCCAAGGTCCTTCAGTAAGTCTCAGCGTGGCGTTGCAGCAGACATAGTTGTCCAGCAACGGTTCTCCAGCTTTTGATTCTGAACAACCCTTCGTCTTCATGGCTCATCTTTCCTGACATCCTTGATGGGTCCTACACTTGAACTTTCGAAATAGTTTGGTTCTTTGAATAATTAATGCCCTTTTGAGAATGAACGGACTGCTGGTCGGAGAGCTAAATACTGTTTAAGATACAATCCTGTTCTGTTCGCTCATTAGGACAACAGTCCTGCTCACTTCAGTGAAAGCTTCCTGGCTCTGTCATGAATCAGAAGATAAATGACTTGTAAGATAAAATAGAGAGATATAACTGATGAAAAAACCGACCCCAAAACTATCTCAGCACCATGTATTCTGGGATCTCAGAAAGTCCAGTGAGAGCCAGACTAGACTGACCGCAGCGATGTCAGGAATAGTGACCTGGGATAGAGATTTCCCCGAGATCACTGGGCATAGTGTCAAATCATCAGGGGAGGAAGCTCTGATCTCGCAGACATTTCCGCCTCTGTATAATTTTAATTCAATTAATACACCTATGAAAACATGTTGTTGTTCGGTGCTTGCCCACTTCTTAGACTGCCCGTATTTGTAAGTTTTCCAGGACCAGGCATCCTGATTTTTCGAAGCACTGTAAAGGCTTTTTTTTTTTTTAATTACACCATAGCCTTATGATATGGGTGAGTAACGTTATCAGAGTACCGTAAGCTGTGAAACCTCAGAGCAGACGTTAACTACCTCGTCAGTGGTGACAGGTCCTGGGTGTTTGGAGCTATGGCTCTGAGGACTCAAAGAGGTTACCCTCTGCCGTCGCAGGGCGCGCTCGGCGCTCTGTATCTCTTCCTTGTCTCCACATCTCTTTTTTTCTGAAATGAAAATGAATTTGTTACAAATTAATTTGCTAACCCATTCATCTTTCACTTGAAACAAAGCTTTCGGTTTTCGGGAGTTTTCACGGACAGTGGAAGCTCTGTCTCACACTTCAAAGCTCATTTTGTTGCCACTATTGCTGTCACAGAGGGGCTGAGCCTAGGTCTGGAGACCTGCTTTAGCATCCCCGCTGCCACCTTGCAGGTTACAGTCACAGCCCTTTGGGATTAAACCCAGGACAAGAGGTGATCTTAAACTGTAAATATCATGATGAAATTCTCCTCTGTGGATTTCTTAGGAACACAGAAAACCAGCGCAGAATATGCATGCGCTAAGTGCTGAGCAACCCGATTACCTATTTTAATGACGGGGGAATTCTTAGTACAAGTGGGCTACATGAAATAAAGGGAGAGACGAGGGGCAGTTTTGAAAATATGCCAAACCCTAGCTTGCGTTTAAGATTCTTTTCCGTTCATCAGAATTGGGGAGGAACAAAATCACACATCATCTTCTGTCTGTGTAGATTAGGTAGTACTAAGGAACGTTTGCCATAAAATATTGGAAGTTCAATCATCCCTGCTCAGTCCTGTCTGCTTTAGAGAGGGGGTATTTTAGACCCTAGGAGTAGGAATCAGGAGACAGGCATGCTGCCACACGGCACAGGCAAATCTACGCTTCGGGTACTCTGTCTTTCGAAACAAAGTAATTCCCATTCTGAAAACCCTTCCTAGACAGACCCTCAGCGTGCGCCGTTGCATCACTACGTTTGTAAGTGCTTGCCAATAGAAGGGTCAGTCTGACTTTTGGGATTTGTGAGGGGGGAGTTCACTCTGCCCGATTTAACGCCCTTGTTTTTTATCTGTAGATGATAGGACCACCTGGACCTCCAGGGCCACATGGTCCTCCAGGCCCTATGGTAAGCTCGGGAGGAGGAGCGGGGCTCGAAGGGGCTGAAGTCCTCGTGTCATTTTAGTGCCTGCTTAACAGAAATGCTCTGAGAGTATGTGACCATTAGAGAGGGACCTAATTTAGGGCCTTTTCTGCATGTCTTAAAATTCGTAGGATGTAGAGAAACAAATTGCACCTGCTTGTGTTGGTGTTAACACGCTAGCGATCTGATTCCTTCTCTGGATCAGGTGCTTACAGTTGCTTTATTGGCAGCTGCATTTCATTTGTGAGGACAAAAATACAGGTGTAACTTGCACCCCTATAAAGCAAAAAACTCTTTAAAAATTTGCAGCATATTTTCATAATGAAAAAACTTACCTTTATTTTCAGGGACCTCACGGACTGCCTGGCCCAAAGGTAAATTAATGGCTGTCTTGAGAAGTGATGCTCTTCATGTCTGCAAAGTGTCATGCTTTGGTCTTTAGTGCATGCAGCTGTGTTTTGTCTCAGTTAATAAATGTTCCTGATATTCTTAAACCTTAAAGCAGATTTCAATATTAGCACATAGCTTAAAAGCTTTTTAAATATTCTGTGATTGTTTCCAAGTAGTATTTGTCCTGAGCATTGGCTGAATCCAGGTTTTGTATTAATATTTCTGACGTGGCACTAAATTATTTAGTTTCCTGCTTATTGGGCAAATTACCCACCATTACATTTGCAATTGGAATTACTTTTGAACACGGAAGCGTGTTATACGCTCAGGAAATGGAGACAAATAAACTCTTCATCTCTGCTCTCTTGCATCTCCTACTCCTCCCAGTGTGAACGCCCTTTCCCCTTCCTGCGTGCCACGTGCTTTGCTGACCAGTTCCCTCGCACGTCGTGCAAGTTCCCCATCATAACCCCATGTGTGTATTGTCATGTTTTCCAACCTGGAATCCCTGATCAGGCAGGTCCTCGATACTCTTCGAACATTATCCACAGCGTAGTACGTGAAGATACACTGTAGGAGCTTTCTAAGCCCAGGAAAACAGCTCAGGAGGGGGGAAGTGGGTTTGGGCAGAGTTGGAATATTTTAATTTGTGCTTTAATTCCGTAATCACCAGTAAACTACAATTCAGTGTGACACTATAGCACAGCATCCGTCGGGGCCAGTGGTGTTGTCAGGCACGAGCATTTTAATCACTGTGTCTCCCTAATCACGTGTAGCTTTCTCAAAAAATAAGTAAGAGGAGGAGGGGTTTTTTTGGTTTAGTTTTTGGATTTCATTTTGATTTTTTTAAGGTGTGAGATGGAAAATCACAGGTTTGAATCATTATGAGACTGTGTTGCTTGGCACGAGAAGCCTGAGTCATAAATCATTTTTTGAAGTCAAGTCTGTTCCATCTTAGCACCAGCCCTGCCTTACCTCAGGCTTTTGTGAGATTTCTTCGGTCTGTTTCCAAAACTCCAGCGTTTTTGTGCTACTGCTCTGAAAGTCGCAGCGAGTCAAATGGAAGGAGGAGGAAGGAACAGCTCCGTAGGCAGGGTGCAAAGCAGGCAGGTGATGTCTGGAGTTACTTAAAGCAGTGGACTAGATTCTGTTCAGGTTTTTTTTAAAGAATGTGAGACGTAAGGTAACGTAATACATCAAAGGGAAACCTAGGAACAAGGCCACGGGGAGCAGCCTGGATGAAATACCAGGTATTTCTGCTTCCCCAAAGAGGCAGGCGTGGTCAGTACCCTTCTTCAGCGGGCAGCCCTCAAGCTGAGGTAGCTTTTCACAATGCGAGAATGACTTATTGGCAGCCCCGAGCCCACCATCGCCCTCTTAGTGATTCTTAACGTAATAGCCTACGCATAATTTAACAATCACAAGAAGACAAATGCCGTTTCTTATGTTGTTTAAACTTCTCTGGACTATGGACCTCCCAAATAGCTTGGCGTTGTATAACCTATTCCTCTTCTTTTAATTTGTCACTCTGTAATTATGTATGCTTAAAGGTTTAAAATATCTTTACGTAAGATTTTGCTGCAAATTCCAGTTTGCCATAGGAAAAAATATGGCTTCCTTACAAAATGTACTTCTCAGGAGATCTTGCTGTAGAAACCGTCAGGTTTGAGGCTCATTTTTATGAAAGTTTTGTTTCAGTTCGAATTATCGGCATGGGGTGGTATATGGGATTTGGGGAAATTCTCCAAACCCCTGAAATTCATGCTTAATTCAAACCGTCTAACTATAGTGATAATCCTTAGGAAAAGGTTCAAAAGAATCTGTTACTCATAAGCTTCCTGTCGTTGTTTTCGCACAGATTTTAAATCTCCAGCAGACAAGTGCTTTTGCCCAGTGCTGCATCAGTATGTGAATTGCCAGTAAACCGAGAGGGTTAAATTTGCGTCCTTGTTGCAAACTGGAATTTGCAGCCATTTCTGAGACTGCCTTCTTCTGTCCCCGTTTAAACACCCATTATAGCACCAAAAAAATTTGGCATTTATACTTTTACGTTTAGGGTGAACCAGGGTTAAATGGTCTTAAAGGATTGAAGGGTGAACCAGGTCAAAAGGGTGACAGAGGGCCCCTTGGTCTTCCAGTAAGTAAAAAACCCAACTATTCAATCTCAGTGCAAATCACAAACTTCTCTTTCTACTCCTGATGAACAACTCTGGTTTACTCAGCAGCATACGCAGAACATACCATGTCAGAGCAGAACATCAGTCTTGTTTTGTTTTACCCCAAATCTGTGCTGTTGTCCAAAGTCATGTCCCGTAACACCCAGCGCCATCAGGGGTTTTTTGTTATGTGTCAGTTGAAAGTGTTCAGTGTCACCAGGATGCTATCACCCCCGTTACATTAGTCCTGTTGTTATTTCGGTGTTGTACGGTGTTTGCGTTAATAAACATTGCTATTTTTTCTCATTCATTAGGGATGGTGGATTTTTACTTTTTGCCTTGTTCTTTAGAAAATTTCCATTCAGAGTGTTTGGCAGAAATTTTGTCTTAGAAAGAAATGAAGGACCTTAAAAAATAAATTTTCACTTGGAATCATTATGGTTTTTAAAATTTAGGTTGACAAGAGAGGATACTTTGTGTGCTTACTACATGTGTTTGAAAGCACACTCTGAAAAGTTAGCTTTATTTTCTCCTCACAAAGAGTTTATTTTCCTTTTTTTTTTTTTTTTTTTAATGTGAGGATTACTCCATGTGATTACATTGTTAATAGTAAAATGGAGGAAAAAGACTTAGCTGATCCAAAGGAACCCAAACTCCTCTGATCAATATTTTCAAGAATTATGTGCAGGGCCACTGGGCAAGGTCAGCATCACTGAGAATTTTCATTTATTTGGAGAGAAAAAAAAAAAAAAAGGCAAAGCCCCACCAAACCAAAAGACTATTTTCAAGTTGCCATTTACAGCTATGCAGAGAGGGAGGCCTGTGCCACCCCCCTGAAAATGACTAAAAGAAAAAAGCCAGTTTGGGTTCTGCCAGAAACGTTTGCTCTAACCCAGAGAAAAACATGGCATTAGTTTTTCAAGTTTATATAGATCTTGTCTTGCTCCTGCTTACTAGTCTTTCTAAATGACGTTTTAAGGAGCAAAGTCCAAGTGTTTGACTTTCTAAAAATGGCTCATTTTTGTCGTTAATGGGTTTTTTTCTTTTTTTTTTGCGGGGGGGCAGAGGGGCAGATTATTGCCTGTGTCCCTGAGAGGTCGGGTGCCCCAGTCCCTGCTGCTGCCTGATGCCGAGCAGAGCTCCGCTCCGGCTCTGCTGCGCGCAGACGCTCCAGGTCAGCCCGGCCCCGAGGACGCTGAAGCCAGCGGCCCCCCATGCCGCCACGGGCTCCCCGCCGCCAGCCCCGCGCTCTGCTCCGAACTGGGAGCTCTTTGGGAGAAGCGGAAGCGCGATTGTCTCCCAGGCTCTTGGAAATGAATGAGGCTGTTGTAGTCAGGATCCAGATTTCGTTGGCTGCATAATGCCCTATTCTTGCACTTACACACTTCCTATCACCGCTAATGTATATTTTTCTTTCTTTGTGTAGCACAGTATTCAGTATTGTTGTTATTTACAAATTAGAAAGCATGCAAGTAAATGACAAAATAAATGTGTGCGTTAAGGCTCAAAAACACCCTAACATCTGGTGTTTGTAGCACTCCTATACCTTGACGTTCTTCTGGTCGTCTAATACACCGTGACGTGAAAGCGGGGAGGGTCATTGATGTCTCACTAATGTGAGAACAGAATCAGGCTCTCGATGTTTCATGTGAATTTTTAACTAACATGCTGTAGTAATGTGATACCTGTTCCAGACCCCGTCACAACTTGTACTGTACGTTTGAATTGTGTTTATCCATCACCACTTACTAATCTCACGTTCTTGTCATTCGTGTTGTCCGCATCATCCATGCTTCCACCTAATCACACAGGGAGCATCTGGCTTAGACGGAAAGCCAGGACCCCGGGTGAGTCCCTCGTCTTTCTGTGTCGCTCTTCGTTACCGAGTCCGTGTCCTCTCCAGCAGCCCCGCCGGCTGCGCCCGCACACAACACGGAGACAGAAAAGCCAAATGCCGCAGGCATTTTCCCGGCTGTATAAGACGGGGCTTCGAGCAGACTCTTAGGGTGATCTGTGGGGGAAAGAGAATGTAACTCTCAGAAGAAGCTCTGAATCTTAAAAAGGCAGTTTGGTTTTGATTTTTGCTTGGACAACTGCCTTGGCTGGGGTGCTCATCTTCTTGAGTAACATCAGGGATTTAGTTTACCCAGAAAAACATACTTGTTCAATGCTGATATGGAATCAGTGAAATGGATTCAGACATGCTGGGGTTCTGGTGCAGGCATTCTCAGATTAAACAAATGTTAAATCATTGGGTTTTGTAATGATAAAGAAATGGATAAAGTGAAAGAGGAGTAGAGTTACGTATTTGAAGGCTTCTGTAAGCCTGCATTGATCACAGCAACAGGTATGTCCACTTTACGGGTGAACATTTCAATTTAAAACATAACCAATTTAAAAAAAAACTCTTTGACCTTTATTCTTTCAATAAATTTAAAATCTTTAGAAGTCTGACAACTTTTATGAATAAAGTAAAATCCAAGTAGAAGAAAGATGGGTTACTTCATAACAGAACTTACACATGGAGTTTTGAAACGAATGGATTTGTTTGGCCAGGTCCCATCACAATTAAGTCTGAATTTTCAACCAGTGAAGACTGATTCCATGTTAGTTCTTGGCTAGAAGACAGCTATTAAAACTAAAGACTTGTAAGAACAAGACCTCTCTCTTACCCTCTTTGCTTCCTTTCGTAGGGTGTAGATGGCCCCGTTGGTCCCCATGGCCCTGCAGGTCCTAAAGGAGACAGAGTAAGTACAGGTTGCGCGTGCTTCTCTTTACAGAGCGACTGCCGCAATGGCAAAGTGTCATTTGGCTACTTACAGCGTGCCGAGATGTTCCTAGACAGAACAGAATCTCATCTGTTTAAGCACCAGCCAGAACCTTGTAGGCGTTCTGGTTACGTGCACATTTGTCTGTTGGAGGGTTGAGTTTGTAACTTACTAACTTCAGAGCAGCTAGTATGTTGTAATGACTAATTGGTAAGAAACTTACGGGACTTTCAAGTTCACAGTGTTACACAGAACATAATTGTGGTTGGTTTCATTATTTTGTGTAAATGGATTGAGAGAACAAACTGGGACAAAAGAAGATAGTATGATCTGGCTATATACATATGCAATGGCATAAAAAAAATAAAGGTATTCCTCACCTCCTTGTACTTACTGTTCTTATCTTGAAATAAATCTCTCTAACCCCTTAAAATTTAAACTTTTTTTTTTAGCCTAGATGATAGGAGCTCTCCTATTTAATCTGGAATAGTCACAGTAAACTTTCTCCAGTGAAAATAGGATAGGGCCCATCACCATCATCGTTAATACAACCACCAACTTGTACAACAAAACAAAAGACGGTACCTTATAGTAACTAAAACCGCCAAGGAGTTGCCAGCCTCAAGTTCTGTCTCTTGAATTTCTCACATTAACAAAATAGCTGTGCTAAAACAACTTCAGGCTTGCCGTGTTAAGGACGCGGCCATGTGGCACAGGTCCAGTCAGCTTGAACAGCCGTGTGCTGGAGAACGGTACGCGTGACTTGATGAGGCACCTCTACAGAGCCGTGTGTGGAGAAATAAATGCAAGATGTGCAGCGTAGTCCAAAGTAGGAACAGTAGACTGTAGTTACCACTCAGGCTACCTAACTGCCTGAAAGACTCGGGCTTTTTTCTTTTTCTTCCTAGGGGATTACAGATTGAAGGATTTTTTTTTTCTACTAGGTCATAACTTTTTTTCTATCAACTCTTAAAAGATGGCTGAACATCATCTTCTGAACTTCAGGAAATAATTTCGATGAGACATGTAGAAGGACTTATAAATACTGTACATTTTGTTCTTGCATTATAATCTTTTTTATCTCGAAGGATATGCATGTACTACTGGTTGAAATTTCTTTCAAAAGCGACGTGCTGGAATGTAAACTGTCTTTCTGATGTATGGAAAATAACTGTGATTGGCTTTTCTTACGAAAGTATCCAGGGTCATAAGCAGTCACGCAGCTGGATCTAGGACCAGCCCGACCGTGGCTGTTGACAAGCAGTAGTTACAAAGGGGACAGGAACTGCCGCGATGTAAATCGGCTCAACAGCTGCTTGAGCACAGAGGGACAGGTTTGCAAAGCCATAGAAACTAAGGTGTGCAAGAAATTCCTGCACCTCCACCATTTTTGTGTCGCTAAATGAATGGGAGGAAGTTGCCATGGAAGATGGAAGGATTTTCTTCCAAGCAGTCAACTAGCAAGACTATTGCTGTAATTGTTATTTCATAATTATTCAGTACTGTTTGAGAGTTGTTCGTAGCCTGGGTTTCTAACAGCTGCCCGGCATTGGTATATGTCCCATTATCAAAATAACAAATCACGTATTTTTAACGCATGTTTTCCAACTCGCGTTTGCAACTTGTTTATGTGAAAGCGGGAGGAAAACATTTTTGTCTGCAGATTTCAGACTTTGCCTTTTAATTAAAAATGGCGCATAGTGCCACTGCTCGCTGTCACTGGACAGGATCACATGTTATCCATGCTAACGAGAAAAAGCTTGGGCTGATGTTAACCTAGAAGGGCACTGGGGGTTCCTAAGGTGAAACATAACCGTATTATTAAATCCACATTATTTAAAATATGGAAAGACAACCTCACTTTAAGTGAATACATATAAAATGCTGGTCACTACATATTCATGTCTCTAAAAGTTAAGGAAAGCCAGTATAATCAAACTGAAGCCTAATGGTTTCTTCTATAGAAATCACGGATTCATTGTCGCATGGGCTGCATTTGTGGCAATGCTGAATTATGCTTCTTGGGTAGAAAGGACTGTTGTACAAATAAGGGCTGGTTAATCTCTGTCCAATTTAATTTTTAATTAATTTGTCCTATTCAATTACGACAGAAAGCATCAGACAGTCTTTATACAAAACTTATTTAGATGGTGAGAAAGTAGACTAGGACACAGGAAAACATAAATGTCACTAGAAAATAGGAAAACATGAATTTTTGAATAAATGCACTATTAACTCGTCGTGTGAGCTTAAATGTGTAATTTGCTCTCTAAACTTAAACTGTTCATTCATTATGAAAAGGTAACATGAGATTTAACACCTCCTGAAGTACGATACTGCTGACCATTCCAGTACTGTGTTTTTGTCCATTTCTTTGGGTAGAAACAAGAAATGGTAACTAATAGTGTGAATTAACATCATTTTTAGGCTGGTGTCTTACCGTCCTTAATAAATTCTTTGGTCATTGAAAATACCATTTTTCTAGGTGCTTAGAGAGTTTTCGCTGAGACCATCTTCATTAAACAGAGCTGCTGAACGTAATAGGCCACTGAATCTGGCTCTTACCTATTAATCTCACTTATATATTGTCTGAGAGAAAATGGAGAACACCGGCAAACCGATAAGCATCTTAAACCACTACTAGTGACAGGGGACATGTAAACCCGAAGGGTAATGACAGGCCTAATGTGTATCCCACTTCTTGTCCATCTGAAAGAGACAAAATTAATGAAATGCTAATTTCCTGAAACTTTTGCCTCGATGGCAAAGACCTGGTTTGGAGCGTGGCTTTGGCTCTTGGCTGCGCGGCCTGTGCAACGCTGCCGTCACTGCACACATCCTGTGGGGAGGGAAAGTGCATTCTCTTTAATTTGGTGAAAGTGTAAACCAGGACAGCATTGTGAAATCACAGTATCAATCTTAATGGAGACACCAGTTATACGGCTTTATTTAGGCAAATGGTAGTTCATATTCACTCATGAATCAGCAGACTGAAGTGAAATAGGAGGCAAAACCAAAGGCTACGGTTCCTGTTCTTTGGGCACTGATGAATTGTCTTACAAAAAAGATATTAAAAACCTTTTTGAAGTTTGCAAATGTCTGTTTCCCTGAAGGAAATGCTTTATCGTGGTGGCTGAGGGCAGTAGGCCCATGACAGCCCATCAATTTTATATAATCCATAAACATTCAGGACCTCATCTGATATTCCAAACACATTTCAGCATGTGCTTTGTATTGGAGGCAAAAAATTGTGAGATACATTTCTCTAAATATATTCTTACATACCAGATGAGATTATTTCCTAGACTGGTACTTTCAGTATCTTTATGTCTACCATATGTTTAGCAATGCACAGTCTTTGCTGTTGAAGATTTTTTAAAAAAAGATACTTAACTAGTCTTGAAATATTTCAAGTATTGATCAAACAGTTCTGTAGCTGATCTATACATGGGTCAGCACATTAGTTTCTTCTCAGCAGAAAGTTTTAGAGCTGCAAGGGATTTAGTGTTTTGTAAATCGGCTGTTACTTCCCAGTAGCTCCTACTGTTCTGCAGGGGCATCCGGCCACGGCGCTGCTCAGAAACGGCTAGAGACGAGCAGAATCCAGAAGGATCAGACATCCCACGTCTCCACTAGCCTAAAGCAAGTAGAGACAGTGTCCATCCATGTAAAAATGTGAAGTATCTAAACCAGACCAAATGTCAGTTACTCTGACGAGCTCCCTTCTGCTGTGATAAATCAACAACAGGTTCAGGCTCAGTTTATCCTGCTGCCTACTTTCTTGTATTATCCAGTCAATAAAATTGGGACTTGGCAGCCCGTTTTCAGAGCTGTGCTAAGGGACTTGGCTGTGCAGGTGATCATCAGTATTAATGAGGCACAAATCTACATCTCTGTCTTGTGCTTTTAATAACAGAGTAACAAATGAATAACGACTAGTAAATAACCCAGATTTTCAGAGGGTTTTGTCCACAGAATTATCTCAAGAGATTAAGTGCAGCAATCGCTCGGATGGAACACAGCGCTTCTGTGTGCCGGGAGCCTTGCACGAAGCCTTGCACTAGGTGACGTTAAGGACAGGAGGTGAAGAAGGGACACAAATAACCCTACATAACAAATTCAGAGTAGGAGCTTGGAAGACTGAAGGGTGGTCAAGACTCTTTTTTTTTTTTTTTCTTTTTTAATCTCATCAACACTTCGAGCTGTTTACCTCTCTCAGCAGAGTATGGCTTTTCTGCTGGATTTTATTCCTAAGAGCGAGCACCACTGTCTGAAACGAGACAAGCTCACAGAGGGCTGGGCTGTGGTTAGCCCACGTGGGCTAACGTGGGCCGACTTGGGAAGTTTAACTCTGTATCGGTCTTGATGAAGAACAACTGGAGAGCAAAGACAATTACTACTGTCAGCCTGAAATTTGTCGCCTTGAAATTTCCCTTCGTTTGGAAAATTTTGCTCTCTGTTTAGCTTGCAAGATGACTTTGGTAGCATCTCTCTGGAAACTGGTAATTCTTCCATGGATTTGAGTGCAGAATGAGCTCACTTCTGGAGTAATCTCTGTGCTTGTTTGTCTTGCACATTAATACAGTTTTTATTTAATAAACCAGGGTATTTACGTCACTAATCTAGAATCCAACAGAGCAGTTAGCAAGGAGGTTCAGTGTATGGGATAATCCTCGCAGTGTCACTGCTAATAGCATTGCCTGCTCAAACACAAGCTTTGACTGACGCGCTAGTCTTGCTTGTCACTGTGTCACATCTCAGCTGCTGGGCTGGAGCTCGGTGCTCTATATCCTCAGTTTTCATTACAACTTTGGGTTTTTACTGAGCACCATGTTGCAGCTGTTAAAGTCGGTGCAAGTTCAGCTCAAAAACTATTTTCTGTTACTAATGGATTTAAAAGCAAATGTAATACTATATGCCCCCAAAGTCATTTTGCTTAGAAAGTAATACACACCTTCTCTTTGCCTCCTCAGTCATTTAATAAAAATAAATGAGCTGGGATATTTGTCATTCAAAAGATTTAGGAATGCATAAACTTTACCCTAAAGCACTCAGTAGAGATCTTTTCTATCTAAGCTAGACAATGTTTTTGTTTGCTTGTTCTGTAATCTTTTCTTAGGGTGAAAAAGGAACCGTAGGTGACCCTGGACCCAGAGGACCATACGGCTTGCCCGTAAGTTGCACGTGGTTTGTACACATTGCGCTTTTCATCACTCCTTGATTAAACTTTGTGTGCTTTATGACTGCTTTTCACCTAGCAATACAATTAGTTGGAAAAGGCAAAGGTAGATAACAGTCCCCGCCAGTGCAAGGTCACTGGCCTGTATCGCAGGCTTAGATTCCTGCCGTGCACCTGGTCCCGCAAAAGTAATGGAACAGACTGGCACGAAGAGCAAGAGAGGAAATCCCAACACAAGTGCTCCTGCAGCCCGTGGCCACCAGCTGTCGGGGACCGCGCGAGGGTGGCAGGAGCTGAGGATGAACTGTGGAAGGCTAAGATTTTCCTAACGTCAGTAAGCCGTTCAGCTTGCCATGCTGCTGCTTCACCATTATGGTTTTGTTCCGTTTGACTCTTCAGAGCCTTCAGTTTAGTTTCCATTTCTGTGCCATGTGCTCGGCAGCAATTTGAGAACTTCGTTGTTGATCATTCATAGGTGGAGATGGTAAGCTTCAGCCATGTACACGATATTACCCATTTCTAAAACATGAGTGAGGACTTCCTTTGGCCTAAGGAGGATAGCTCAAATAAAACCAGTTGGCTTACTCTGTTTACTTTGCTGATGACTGGGTGAGGTGTGTACACATACACATAATATGTTCTGTACTTTGACACGATAAAAGTCGTGTAAATGTGCTTGGCCAGGCACAACCAGCCTCTGTAAGAGACTTGCAATGTTTCCATACCCTCTCCAGTCTAATCTGATTGAGCCAAAATTATTTTAAGCTGGAATACAGACTCATGGTTTAATTGGATCTCTTTAATTGGATTAGGAGTCAATGACTACAGACAGTTTTCAGGCTCCGTGGAGTGCTAACTTAGCTTGCAGCGCTTGTTTATCTGAGGGTCGCTTTTGTGAGTTAAATTAAAAAAAAAAAATATCCAATTGCTGCTTCCCCTTCCTGTGAACTAAAAATGAAGAACAATAGGCTGTTCTGTATTATTAGCTTGCTCCTGGAATCTGCATACAAACAAAATTTTACAGTCAAGTTATCAGTTCCTGGAAATGTTAAACACTGACAGAAATGTCCTTCACTAATGGCAATGCTGTGCGTACAGCCTCAGTAACACGGGGTAACTGTATAGAGGGGTAACTGTATAGGTAGGGGATAACCGTATAGAGAGATGCCCGCAGACGTCGGGCATCAAGGCGGCCGTTGGTATCCCAGCTCAGGGACACTAATGTAGTGTATATGGTTCTTTGGCAGGGCAAAGATGGCGAGCCTGGCCTTGATGTAAGTAATATGTATGACCAATACACTCTCAATGGTAGGTAAGCGTCTTCGAAGAAATAGCTTACGGGGTGCAACGCCTTTGTTTCCACGTAGTGTGCATGCAGTACCTACGGGGAGCGTGCTAAACGCTGCACTTGCTGTGTCTCTATGATAAAGAGGGCAAAGACTGTGCAATATAGAGGCCTCATCTGCAGACCCCGCCAGAGATAGCGCTTAGTAATACCAGTAGCTGGTCCTTTGGAAAGCAATAGGCTGAAAAGCTGCACTTGGTAAGAAAATATTCAGACCTGTGGCTCAGTTGTAGAACAACGGTGTCACTGACATTTGATTAACCAAATTTATCTTAATTAAAGAGAATAATTCCATAACCTGTAAGTGACACAAATATAGGCTCTTTCTTTGGCATGCTAAAAAGACTTACTGGAAGCCTTTTCCTCTAATCCTCCACTGAAATCCCTAACTTGGAGGAGTTTTTTCCAGAATTAACATAGGCTACGTAGCACGGACTATTGCCGTTTTGAGTGATACGATTGATTTCCGTTGCTGGCAAAATGACTCTGCCAAACACTACGACTTACTTGTCTCACATGCTCCTCGGGCGCATGCATGCGTGCACACATAACGCACATATATGCACAAAGCATGTAGTGAAATCATCTTTTTGTATGTTTTCCAAGACGATTTGAAAGCTTAACCTGCCTGTCAATAAAAGTCGACCTATCTTTGTCCATTTTTTTATAGGGTTTCCCTGGTCCTCGCGGAGAAAAGGGTGATATAGGAGAAAAGGGAGAAAAGGTGACCACAGTGTTATTAACTGTTGCTTGATTCCTCAGCCTAGCCAGTTCTGCTGTCTTTATGCTGTAAATTGTCCCGTTAAATCTTATCTTTGTGTTTACTGTGTGCCAAAAGGCAGGTCACAGATACCCGCCAAGCAAAATCAGGGAAGACCACGAAAACTTATGCACAGAACTAGTAATATCGACACACCCCAAAGCACAGCTTGTTTTTAAAGCTTATTTTTGTCAATCCATCCTACGCTTATTTGAAAGTCCTTTTCAGCTTGAAATTTTTAATGCAGACATCACTGAAAGGGGTCATTGTGGTAGTTATTTTATACTGAAGACCCCAGCTCGGATCCTTGGCGGTATTTGCAATGTAACTGTTGATCCCAGTGTACCACACCTGTACACACTACCTGTCCTATATCAAATGGATACGGACAGGAACTGTTTACATTTTTAAATGTAAACCATCAGAGCCCCAGGAGATCTCTGGAAGGAAAGCTGGTAAAACAGCTGGCTTATATACATTTGGTTTCACGTGAAAACGGAGCAGCTGAGATTCTTGCACTCGGGATGTAAAAATCTCTTAATGTCCTTGAGTCGAGCATGCTGCTTTTGGGTTCATTATTCTCAGGGACTGGCTAAACAGCTCAAACACGGGACCTCTGGTTGCAAGAGGGCGAAGGAACGCTGTGTGGGAATTACTTGTGGCCAAGGCTAGGCCCTTTGTGGGGTTCAGTCGCGATTCAGCCTTGTTCTCTTGGGCTGCAGGAAGCATCTCCTAGGGAGTCTAGTCCCTCATCCCCCTGAAAAATTCAGGAAAAGGCAAAGCCTGTTTCTCGAGGAGCACACATGGGATAAAGTACCTGGCAAGTCCGGCAGGTGTTTCAGAAACCACGTTGTATTACAGGCTTTCAGATTAACAGCTTTGCCAAGAAGTCTGTGGAGTGAAAACAGAGATGGAATCTCTGCCCTAAAAATTCTCAGAATATTCAAAGAAAAATAGAAGGCAAAGAAAGGTCTTTCTCAATGAAAAATTAGTGAAGATACAGAGGAGACCTCTGTGAAAGAGACTTCTGTTGCACAGGTTTGAGACGTTTTTTCCAGAAATGAGGGAACACTTGTACCTTGCAAGGAAACTGGTTTCACCTTAGCTTAGCATCAATAGTTCCTTTCCCAAATGGAAGGCTGACTCTCAAAAGCCGCAAAGTAATGCAATTAATAGAAGCTTTCATTATAACGTATTTTCTAAGTTCTGATGTTTTTCCTTATGTAAATTACTAAATACCTATGATCAAATTGGCCTAACAGTCCCCGCTTCAATAGAGAAGTGGAACAGTTTACAAGTAGAGGGTCCAGGACGTGATTTCTCTTTAAATATCCCTTACAGTATTGGCTGTTAGGCTGACAGCGCACAAGTTGAGATTAGCGAGGTTCTAGTTAAGAAACCTAATTCATATTGCATTGCAAATATATAAACATCATTACTAACACTCTATTGAGAACCAGTGACACTTGGGTTTTCCCATAGACATGCTCTGATAGGCAGGGAATAAATCTTTACTGCTTCAGTTTGAGATGAGTCCTAGACTGATGATTTTTATTTTAGCCTGTCAGTAGTTCTGCTGCAGTGAGAGCAAGTCAGTGTTTGCATTATAATGTCTGCTTAACTTGGCTGTAAAAATAATTTTTAAAAGTGTTCTAGCTGTAATTACTCATGTAAAATTATAGTCCAGGAGCACTCATCACAAAAAATGGTTTGTGCAATTGATTTTGTATTTTCAAGTTGTATGAATATTAAAAAAAAATCCTTTTAAAAAGGAATAACCTTTAATAAAAGGTAGAGATTCAGGCGGGGAAGGGCTGGAAAGGCATCATGCTTTTCCCCCTGCACTCTGCATTGATGAAAATCTGCCTACGTGAGGCCTGGAGATCGTTCCAACCATAACCATGTTACAGAAGCGCCACAGATTTGTATTGCTCTAGGCACAGAGGATGGGCAGGAAGGAATTGGTTTCTTATCTTCATCAGATGTAGAGTCTCTATCTCCTGAGGGTCTCTGTAGTGCAGGGTAAGGAGGTGAAGATTAAGAGACAAGGGCTCAGTCCGTAGGAAAACCAGAAACGTACGTAGGAAATCCAGACTGTTCTCCGCGCAGATGACCGCTGCATTGGTTTGAATAAGATCATAGGTTTGCCCAATTGGTTTTTTATCTTCATCAGATGTAGAGTCTCTGTATCTCCTGAGGGTCTCTGTAGTGCAGGGTAAGGAGGTGAAGATTAAGAGACAAGGGCTCAGTCCGTAGGAAAACCAGAAACGTACGTAGGAAATCCAGACTGTTCTCCGCGCAGATGACCACTGCATTGGTTTGAATAAGATCATAGGTTTGCCCTGCAAAACTGGAAGTTTAAATAGTTACCTGCTGGCTTGCAGCACAACGAGTTAAAGAAATACAAGCCCTAAATGTATATAAAAGTGTCAGAAACCAAGCCGGACTGACCATTGTCGGAATAATTTCTGGAGTGTGTCCACGCTCTGCGCTTGCGTAAGCTCACAGCAAATCCATGGGTGTAACATGGGCACAAAGAGCGTGAAGGCCCCGAAACTGTTGGGCTTCTGCGCTATGCTGTCACGTTTGTCGGTGTAAGACGAAAACTTAGCCAGCTTATAGCTCCTGGCTCGGGGTTTTTTTACATTACAGCCTTATAATTTGGAAAAGAAGGGTAATGTTTGGGTTGCTGTTTTCCTGAATATTATCCTGTGACTTTTTGGCACACAGAAAAAATAGACAAGAAACTTTGCTCCTGTCATGTCATGAATGCAGTATGTTTTGTTAACGGAAAAGATTTTTTCATTTGAATGTCAAGTATGCTATGATGTTAAATGAATAATGTGCTTTCCTTCCTTTTTTAAAATATGATATAGCTAATTATTTTTCAATTGTGTAAAAACGGGTTTTCTCTCCTGTTAATGGCTTAAGTCTTTCTGTACTGGTGTGAAACTTGTTAAATGTCTGTTTACTGTGCTTCACCAAAATCCGTCTGTCTTTCCAAAGGGGCATTCCTTCCTTCTCCTTCTACCTTCATTCCTTACAATCCCTCTGTCTTTTTTACCCTTTTCCTCACAAATTAAATCCTCCCCAATAGCCACAACCTCGCTTGCTGGTTCTCCAATGTCATACTAATTTTCCTATGACTATTTTTCCCATTTATTTGTGATATTCCTGATTTACTTGTCCTTCCTATCCCATTTTTATTTTTTTTTTTACAATCCTAGTCCATTTTTTTTTTTTTTAATGGAACCCTTTTTGATTTTTGTGAAACTGAGAGCAAACCTGAAACTCATTTACCATTGTGATCAACTGGTGTGAAATCGATTATAAAATGAACTCTCTAAACATACACTGCTTGAAGGTGAGGTCATCTTTGCAGGTAGATTTGTTGAGGGGAGACAACTCATTTCCCTGAGTAATTAAAGCGTGGGAAGTTTTACATTTAAAAAGAAAATTCAGTGTGAAATCAAAGGACTGAATTTCGGTAAAATAAGTAGATGAAACATTGCCTGCAGTAGAGAGAACATTCAAGTGCTGGAGTACTGAAATAAAGAATCAAATTATCACTTCTGATTACTTTGTGATACCAAGACATTCTGACATCACTGGAAGCGTCACAGCACCACTCCATCAAGCAGCTCGAATGTTTTGATTCCTGTAACAGAGTTTGAAATGCTCGTGTTGTATTTGGAGTGACGGGAGTGCACCCTCAGTGACGTCTGTGGGTTTCTGCAGACACCACTGAGAACAGGATTTGTCCCAAACTCTTACCAGAGCACCAAGGGTCAGTCAGGCAAAGGATGCTCCGGGCCAAGGCCACCCTTGACGTGACACCACGCAACCTGACAGAATTTGGCCGGAGAGCAGCCATCCCCGCGAAGCGGCCATGCCACGGGTCTAGAGACTGGGCCGATGTACTCTGCTCGCGCAAAGTCCCTTCTGACTCGTGACAGATCTTCTAGGGAAGCTGACAAAGGCAGCTCAGTGCGCGCGCGCTTCAGTACTGCCGCTCAGAGCAAGTAGGAGCTCTCTTGTTTTGGACTGTGGGTTGGGGGGACTTTCAGATTTGCCTCTATCTCAAGAAATCAATGATTTCAAGCCCTGTTTTAGGATTCAAAACATTCACCATACTGATATGAAATACCGACACAAACTAATATTGACTGATTGCAGTTCTTGCTTGTGATCATATAATTTATTTTTCCACATAATGCACCATCCAAACCAGAACACAGTGGTAAGTGTCCTTTCAGCTCTCCATTGGCTTAAAAAGAAAAACCCAAACTTTTAAACCAATCTTTCTTTAATTTTTTTTCCAAAAGAATGAAACTTGTTTTATCCAAACCATTGTATCCACAGGGGGAAAAGGGAAAGAAAGGCAAAAAGGGGCCTAAAGGGGAAAAAGGAGAACAGGGTGCTCCTGGATTAGATGCACCTTGCCCATTGGTACGTCTCACTCGTGTATTAGACAATCGATCGTCCTGCTGTAGACTGACGGAATAAGAAATGAGGGGAGAGGAACAAGCACCAGCTGCTGCGTTACCTGTTGCCCTTTGTTAATGCAGCCTTATCTCAAGTTCAGGAACGTTCTGGAGAAGACTGTTTGTCAACCTCCTAATTTGGTTTAAAACACTAGAGTTAAGACCTTCAGGCTAGATTTGTGGGTTTTGTCCTGTTTTTGTTTTTCTTCATTGTTCTCTGCCGAACATGTTGGAAAGGAACTAAATTTGGGACATGGCAGAGTGGGTGCCCCACAGGTTGAGATCACGCCATGGCTGTCAGCTTGCTCCTCTTGCCTCTCTGTTGTTATTTGTTCACTCCAGCTAAGTCAATACTGAAGGCATTTCCTTGACAGTAACACTGCAAGTTAATCTTTACAAACAGGGATTCCGTGGAATTAAGGGGGAAAAAGGGGAGCCAGGCCAGCCTGGCCTGGATGGGCTGGATGCCCCTTGCCAATTGGTACAGTATTTCTCTTTCCTACCAACCCTGCATGCGGTTCCTTTGTTTGTAGTCAGCCATTCTCAATGTAAAGCAATGTTTTTCTGAGCTGACTTGACATTATTCAAGTAACACACGCATGTGCATGAACAAACCTGCTGCTTCAGTGATCATAACCGCAATGCGAGAACACATGTTTTTGTTGACACCTCAAACCTAACTCTCAGCAGTTTGCTCCCATATCACATGGCAATTTATAAGTTTGTGTCCGTCCCACATTTTCCCTGAGAACCACTTGTTTTTTTCCTCACAAAATACCTATTGCCTTACTCACCCTGTACGCAAGTCTTTGTAGAAACCCGGCACAATGTCCACCTCTAATCAAGTCTGATGACTTCTGTCTGCACTAGCTCAGCTCTTCACCCCAGCCTGTCCCAGAGCTACTCCGCACCCTGGACTTCCTTTCAAATCCATGCAGTCTTGCGTGCATATTTTCAGGATTTGGCCAAAATGAGTCTCATGTACAGAATGATGTCAGTATTATTTCTAAAAATCAAGTTGTAGGTTCCCAGTAAGCCAAGCTGGAGCCTGACCTCCCAGACCTTACCCAAGTAATATCTTTGGTGTCTGGCCTGTTCATTAAATAGCATTGAAACAGATCTAGAAACAAAAAGCTTACCTGAGGTTTGTAAGATAACAGTCTGCAGCCCAAACCCTCACTGTCTTTGTTATTTAATGTCTTCAATTTAATGGTCTTACCCTTGGAACTTACCTTCCCAGAATACACACGACACTCCCCACCCTATGTTAGCATGAATTCAAGTTCCCACCTATACTAAAATGCTACTTGTTGACCCTCTCCCTTGTACCAATCTGGCAACAGTCATTTTTAACTAATAGCAAAGTGAGTTTAAATTCTTTTCCATTTAAAAAAAAAAAAAAAAAAAAAAGAACAGTACATACATATTTCCTAAAGATACAAGGAAGATTTTCTTTTTAATTGTTCGCAGTAAAATTTGATCCGCATGTTCTGATATTGTTTGGTGGCTAAGCACGGTTCTCTAAGATGAATGTTAAGTAGGTTTTATCTCAACTATAGCACTTCTAATTTGAAGTCAGTGGGTTTTAATCTTAAATACATTAAGATTATTCCATAGTCCATTTTGTTTGCTTCCAATTAATGGTAACCATATCTCATATTTTGTTGGGGATAATCAAGCATGCTTTTGTAATTTAAAAATGTTTCTCTGTCTCTGTATTATCATTTATATCTGGAGATTCACTAACAAATGTTGATGGATGAAAATTGTTCTGTTCATAGGTAATTACTAGGAAAAGCTGCAAAGCAAACGGCACCGTTTCTCGCTTTAGGCAGCAAGCCATTCCCATCAGATTAACATGCAAGCACATTCCAAAATTCTCATTAACCACTGTCTTCACATGTAAATTCACATAATAAGCATTACTATTCTATATTCTAAAAGAATGTCAAGGCCTTGATCTTTTCTTCTGCTCGTGTACAGTCTAGTAAGATGATACATGCACCTAATGTGACCATGTAACTCTCTGGATAAGCCCTGAATGGCCACAGAAGTTGGAATTAGTTCCATGAAAACCAATACGACTGTGGTCAGAAGTTGGCTCTGATCTTACTGGGCACATGGAGATATGTGGAAGTTGGGCGGTGACGGAAAAGAAATGGAGTGACTCTCACTAATGTAAGAAATGAGATGGCCGTACTGTCCAAGCAATGAAATAGTGCTGCTGTCCTGCCCCGCTCCCACCACTGTTTCTTCCACTTGAGGTGTGTTCAGGCCTTAAGTTTTTGCTGCTTCACTCAAAAGCTACGAATGAAAGTGAACAGAAAAGATCCGACTGAAATTTCGGCCTTGCTATCTTATCGTTGGGTTAACTTTGTACTAGGGGCCCATAAAACACAATACCCTCCAGATAAAAGTGATAATATTTTTTTGCTCATTGATCTTGTATGTTCAGCTGCAGATTGTTGTGAGTTACAGATTATATTTAAAATAACATGCAGTCTGAGCTCTAACAGTGATAAGAAACTGATGAAGATGTTCTACTGATTTAAGAAAACCAAATCTGTATGGCAGAGAGGTGCACGTAGGTACTTACAGTGTAAACCTCCTCTCCTTTGGCTTTTACTTCACCTTGAAAACAAGAGAGAAAATAAGTTAGGAACTGGTAGCTACTTATTAGATAAAAAATCAGGGCTGCTTCAGCTGTTCTAACAGATATTGATGGAATATCTATTCTATGGAAATTAACTATGCTCTTTTTTTTTTTTTTTCTTTTTTTTTTTTTCAAACCTCCCCTTGAAACAGGGTCCTGATGGATTACCAATGCCTGGCTGTTGGCAAAAGGTAGGATGACCAGAGCTTTTTCTTGCCAGGGGCAGTACGTCCTTGGCACCCAGAAAAGCCTGTCTCAGT
Source organism: Podiceps cristatus (assembly GCA_000699545.1). Lineage (NCBI taxonomy): Eukaryota > Metazoa > Chordata > Aves > Podicipediformes > Podicipedidae > Podiceps > Podiceps cristatus. The sequence goes on from KL263834.1 coordinate 88,048, forward strand.
CGTACCGAAGGGTATCGGGATACACTTCAGAGCCTCTGAGGCAGATGTAGCAACTACTGTCCACGGCAGTAGTTGGTGTGATGAGGTGGTGATACAGGTAGAAGTAATAACTCCCTGAGGCAGTATTGCAGAAACAGCTGGTGTTAGATTTCTGGAGAGTCCAAGCCTTTTCCCTTTCATACGAAGACTCACACACCCTTTGGTTTCTGCACAGCCATTGGTCCCCATTTTTTCTAAAAGCTCATGGATATGGCATTTTTATCAAATATTTAGACTGATCTATTATGATATTATTTTTCTGTGTTACCTAGAAGAACAGTGCATCCTGCTCTTCTCTTTGCCTTACCTTTCTGTTCTTCAGCACGTTCTCCTGGTTGTTATGTTATATACTAACGTTAATGGGCAACGACATTTTAGTAAAGATTGAACCTAGACAGTGCTAGATTTAAAAACACAGTATTGAGGATAATTTGGTGGAGGGATACTGGCATATAATACATTGGAAAACCTAAACCTTAAATGAAATCCTGGATGCATTTATCTCTGAAGAATAGCTGGTGCTGAGGAAATAACTGCATTTGCAACCTGTCGTATCTATCTATGTATTTGGCCTACAAATCTGAAATACCGATTTACTAATTTGATTAATCTATATCTTTTTTTTTGTCTCTGCAGTGATGAATCTAACCTTACAAGCATGAAGTTGTGTATATAGTGCTCCACTTTTTGTATTTATAGTTGAAAAATGAACATTTGATTTTACAAGTCTGAGATATGTTTACATGTAGCTGCTTCTACTTGTTTGCAATAGTCCATGTGTACATCTTTTTCACTTACATCTGCGGTTAGATGATATATAACTGCAGGGTAAACCTGCAAAGATTCTCTCTCTCATGAGAGAGAGATCTCGATACAATGATCAATAATAGAAATCTGACTATTTCTGTAAGTACTTCTATTTTGGCTTGTGGACCTGCATGGACAGTGAGTGCCATGAACTAGTTTACAAGAAATAGCGACCAAATAAGAGCAAAATGCTATGAAATGTACTGTACCAGCTGCCATTGGAGTTTACTGACTTGGCTTCCATGTCCATTTCACTGATTCACGCCACCGTATCTGCTCGTACAGACTAAAAGCATGAGTTTGTGTGCCAAACCTGCTTGTTGTGTGTTCACGTCACGTGCTAAATGGCTGCTCACCGTGACCTTTGGTTCCAGCTTCTGAATCGTTTCCTTTTGTCATCTCAAGGGAGTCACACCATGGCTTATTGCTAAAAAGAGATAAACCAGAGGAGGATAGAAAGAGGCCTTGAATTTTGGGGGAACAGAGTTCCAGCTGCAGGTGGATGGCTTCCAGTCTTGCGGGTCACCTGGCCCCTTTGATCAAAAAGGGTCCCGCCTGTTAATCAGCATCGGTTTGCCTTGCACTGCTCACCGTCGTGAAGATATTCGCGACAGGCCCCGTTGAGTCCTTAATCAAGATGGAAAGAAGTTTGAAGAAGAAACCAGACTTCTCTGTGGGTTGTTTGAAAAGGTTACAGAGGTGCTGCAGGGCTCATTTGATGGCAGGCACCACCTGAGACCAGAAGCTTTGCAACCTCGCTCGAGGATGGACAGAGTACGTGCTCTGCGCATTTTCTTTTGGGACTGCTGGAGGAAAAAGCATTCTCCAGGCGGGGATGAATCGGAGCATCCTCTGGAGGAGGAGGAGAATGGAACTGAGCAGATACATATGTACCATGGTGTGGTCTTCAGGTGATTCAGCTTAAATTACACAAAACTCGCCCAACTTCTCTGCAGAGTTTTGGAACCTATGGTTAATTTTGTTTCCTTTTCCTATAACTGTTGCCATATTGTGATGATGGCATTGAAGAAAATACTTCAAGCCACATGTTCACCTTGTTTCAGTATTAACAGTTTTTCTTTTAGAGTCTTTGAAGCCTTTAAGTCTAAAAAAGAAAAGAGTTTATTTTTGTGTTTCATGGGCTGATTTATTCATCTTGTTCTTTTTCTGCTGTTACAGTGACCTTAGTGGACGTTATTACTCAAAAAACATTGGAGAGAAACAAGTCTGTGTGATTACCACTGCACACTTGTCATCGCACTACACGCAAAGGTGCCGACACTTCTCCATTTTGGTTCAGACGACTAGGTTTGTAGAGAAATGTTGGCAAACTTTGCTTCTCCACTGCTTTTACTGCTAGAAACACTTAATTTGTGCACAGTTGTAGTTTTTGCCACGAGGTATTTTTTCCAGTTTTGAGTCTTCATATGGTGCACTGTAGTTAGTTTGAGAGACTAGTTTATGGTGCCATATTTGGCAGATGGAAATTCTTCTTATATCGCTTCTGTTCCTCGTGTGTAGCAGGTTGATCACACACTTCTTTAGTTACTTTTCTGAGAGATGTCTTTCATAGGCAGACCAAAACTGAGGCTGAGGAAGACAGCCTGTCTCCATCCATGCGTGGGCACCTTGCCCTTGTTGGAATGCACGTTTTTCTTTGCTCGGTCATTTCTACATCGTGTGAAGATGGGGACCTGCTGTGATTGCACTTTCCGCATTGCTTCACAATCTCAGATCAATGGAAATTCCACTATAATGCGATCTTCCACTTGACCATATCTGTATTGTCATTTGGTATATTGGAGACAAAAACAGCTTTTCATTGGGGAGAATCTTCCACAGATTTTTAAAACTAAAAATTAATTTAGTGGTTTCCACATAGTAGTACCTTACTAATAAAAACAAAATTCCAACACTTTATAGATATATATACTGAATATATATATATATTTACTGTTCAGTTCCATCTTTCCAACAGTCAGAAATAAACAACTGTTCATACATATGAGGAAAAACATTTTCCTTTGTTTAAATTTTCAGAGATGCAACTATTGACCTATTTGAAGAATCCCAATAAAAATAGTAAAAGCCTTCACATGGCATAAACTGTATACTAGAGGGTGTTAGTAACTGGAGCGCTACAGCAGTAATGTGAATGAGGGACCTTCCAGAAAGGGGACGAGAGGAGCACCGTGTAAGGCCTCCGACTTGCCGATTTTATTCTGCTCGCTTAAGAAGCACTGTCTCAAAAACCAAAAGGCTGAGCAGCAAGCTGCCTTCTCAACAGAAAAGAGTTTCTTACACCCATGTCCCGACTTTTGCCAAAATTTGGCTAGCTATATTATAGATGTGAAGACTAGAATTTGCAACTTTTTATAAAATGTGAAATACTGACAACCATATGGTAAAATGAAATACCTTTTAAATGTCCCTCAGAGAAATCAACTGCAAAAACAAATAGGATATTTATTATTTGCCTAGATGTTTTAGCAATCCCATATGGAGAGCATTCACAAACACAACTCATTTTAAGAAACAGCAACAAAGTAAAGAGCTATGAAATGCATGCTGTTATTAGCACTTTGGTATTTTTAAAATTTGTATATCTATATTTTTAAACTGTCCTGATAGCGTCCATTTCTATATGCCTCAATAAAGCTAGCAGAACCTTGGTTCATGGTTTCTTCATTCAGGAAATAATTATAGACACTACTGCTAAGCATTAGTCAAAGCTCAATTCTCCTGTAACGCCCTGACCCTGCTAAAGAAACACTCAAGCGCCTTTATTCTCTTTCTTTTCTGTCTTGTAATTTATTTAACTCCCACCAGGTAGGAATACTGGGTTTTTTCCCAAATCATCTAATTAAACCTTTTTAAGCTTCTGCATTGTTCATTAACCTGAAAGGTTCGTTCTACTTAAATGATCGTGGGTGAACAGCAGATAATTTAATTTGACAGGCTAAACTACATACATAGATTTGACTTTAATATTTGCATAAAATATTTGCATCTCAAAGATTGACTTGAAATGAAACCTAACAGTATCTAGGAAAGTTGCATATTGAGTACAAGAAAGAAAAATAATTTGGTTTAAGATTTCGCCAACAAAAGCACCCTGTGAAGACTTGCAACATGTTTATTTTGTTTAAAAAGCAACTATTTTTGGTGCTAGTGTATCTTTTTTCTTCTGATGGCAAACCTACAGTTTGAATCACCTGTGTGTTGTTATACCTTTTAGTAGCATTCCTCCAGATATAGGTATCATTTGTTTTGTTTCGCTGGTGACAGGAACAGTAGTTCCTCTACCAGTCTTTTCAGTCGTAGACATGCGTAGGGGCATTAGTCTACACAGTTTCTGTATCCCTGACTTTTTCAGGTATGATTAATTCTTGTTTCTTTGAGAGTTTTCAGTATTTGTTTCATACGAAGTTTTGTAACCATCCGTTGCTCTAATGTATTACAACCGCCTTGTGCAGAAGTCTTGCTACAGAAGCAGCAACTCTTTTAAGCACTGTATGGAATATGTCTGACATACGTGGTCCTCGTCTTCATAGTCATAGATTAGCTATGGGGAATCTTTCTTTCAGGATGCTTTGAACACCTTTTTATTTTTTCCCAAGGTAAAGCATGAAACGTTAGATCATGGATCAATGATACAATGTATTTTTTTTGATTTGTATTTTTATTTATTGCTGATTTTGATGTCATGTTCTGATAGGGTAGGAAGGCAGAATGTCACTTTTCATCCAGCTGTTTATATATTCTTTTAGTCTACCGTGTAAGTATTACAAATGAGTTCAGAATGATCAAATGAGTGTACCTGCACATGTGTGAAGTATAGCGTTTGAAAAGGGGTCATTCTTAAGACTGACGTAGAGTGTGGAAAGCTAGCGTTGGCTCCGCTGAGCGTTGCACTGGTGGAAGAGTACTTGGTTCCACCAGCGGAAGAGACGATGCAGCCCCAGATGAGCACAGACGGGCCTTGGTCCTTGCGGGAAGGCGGTGCTGCGTAAGGCCACGGCCACGTCTGGATCCCACCGTGGCACCGAGAGAGTTGTCCCACCCACCGCTGCAGAACCGGGGTTGTAAACCCGGGCTCGGCCATGCACAGCTCTTCACTGGCGGTGCCTCCCTTTCCCCGGCGACGGGGCGGGGAGAGCGATGCACCCATCCCTTGCAACACACGTTGAGGCATCCAGGCGGAAGGACACGGGTAAAAAACAGAGACCCCTAAATTTTCACGCTAAACAGTCACACAAAACGCAACTATCTGCAAAGACAGTGGGCAAAAGAAAGTCTAACTTCTAGTCATTGCAAAAAAAAAAAAAAAAAACAAAAAACATTAAATTTCTGTGACCAGAATTAAAACTAATGACTGGTTATTACATTTCTTTTTTTTTTCTTTTTTGCAACTTGCTCTTATGGATCTGAATGTTGCTGTAATGTACAAATGAAGGTTTTCTTGCACCCTCTGTTACTGAAGTATTTTACACGGTGGTTGGACTCATTAAACGCTGTTACGAACAAGTGCCTGCCACCATCATTTCTGACAGAATTTGAAAAAGATACTCCACAAAACAAGCGGAGTTTGTATTTTAAAAAAGGATTTGGAGTGTTGGTTTTGTTTCATTTTGTTTTTAAACGCATCCAATTATCAATGCTGCTTGAAAATTGAATTTTCTTTGGAAAACAGGGGGCCTTAACTTAACCTGGGACCGTTAGTGTTTTACTTGTTTCTATTTAAAAAAGAAATTGTATGAATTTCCCAGAAACCATTGGTACTTGCACACTTCTCTGAAGTATTACGAAGAGTTGGCTTGGTGGAAGAATGTTTTACATATTGTTAACATATATGTGGATATTCTTATATTATTGTACATGTTTGGGAAAATATCACACGACTTTAAAAATATTACTAAGATGTATGTATCTGACTTTTTCCTTTGGAAAATATTATAATTTTTTTTTGTATTTTTTACTTTTTTAAGTTCATCTGTATGTGCTGTTATTTTTGTATTGTAAATGGTCTCATAAATGCAGTAGAGGAGATAAAAATACAAAGAAAAGTACTTTGGTAAGGTTTACACTGCTTGGGGAGGAAAACACATGGGTCAGCATCATATTATCAATACTAGAAATATTTTGCGTGTCTTAGCACTGTAAATATGTCACGAGACCTCTTTTGACAAGTAGTGTAAAGAATTGCAAGGTTTTAATCACCCATTTTAATTTCTTCTTAATTACCACTTTCTTGTGGCCTCTGGTCCTGACTTAATTGAACTCGATCAAACAGCATGCTTTTGTTTTTATTATTAAAATTTCTCCTTGGTTTTCAGTTGAATACTGTTTTGTTTTCCTTCAAGTTTTGTATTTCGGGTTTTGTTTCTTGCTTGTGAGAAGTTGATCTTCAGAATTATTTTTACACTATTTATGATTTATTTTCATAATGTAAAAAGTGTGTAATTATTAAAATATTAACCCAACCATTGGTGCTGATTTTGCATAGTTATGAAATTCTTAGTGTTGGTGCAAAAAATTGTTCTAGTCTGTCTGGACTGGGAAAAGCGTGCGGCGTGTTGTGGCAACCTGCAGTTAGAAATCTAGTGCAGGTCCTGTCAGGCAGTTTTCACATTCACACCAAAATCGGGGCCTTTGCAACGTGCTCCGTTTTCCTACAGCGTGCAATAAAACCCCGCCTCCCCCTGCTCCTCCTCTTCTTGGTACGTCTTTTCCCTTCCAAGTCAAGTCTGTTCCGTCAGCTTTTCTAAACGGGCAGAGCAGGCGATGGGCGTCCACAAAGGTAAGGAGGCGCGAAGCTTTGCTGCAGACCTTTCCTCGCGCCGGAAAAGCTACAAGGGTCTATGTATTAACCCAAAGTCGAAGCTATTGCTCAGGCAAGTCCATGGGCAGCCTAAGATCCTGAGAAATAAAGCTGAAAATCACCAATCTCCCCATTTCTCTAATACTGAAGATGACAAATAAACCTGAACTGCTGAGAAATAGAGTTCCGCAGGCACGGGGTCCCGCGCAATGGTGCAAGCTAGAAAATGCAGAGGTCTGGTTTACCACAAATCCAGTTTGTCCAGAAAAGACGGAGCTTAGTTATTGCAAAATGGTATCTTTTCAAGCACCCTGGTCTAAGACGACACATTTTTTTAGGAGTTTCCTTGAACAAGGGACTTTTTTTGAAAAATAAAACATAGGGCAGCAGCTGCAATCTCTTCAAAGCATTACTTAAACATTTGGGTTTTCTAAATCCCAAAACATTTCAGAGAAACAAAACACTCCCCTTTGTTTCCCCTTCCTTCACCTCAAACGTGTGGTCACTCCAGGCTAGGAGAGCGAGCGACTGAGCACCCTGCGGGTTTGACCCCTACTCTTGGTAATCTCCATAAATGTCTGTTCATCCTACCCAGCTCTGTTGTAGACCCTTGGGGGGGCTGAAGATAGCCCTGCTCCCTTTCCCAGGTGAGACGCTTCCAGCTGAACGGCCCAGGAAGCGGCGGCGATGCCGAGTGCTGCCATGCTACACGTGCGGCCCTGAGGGCTGCGGGCGCTGCTGCCGCCCCAGCCAGGCGGTCCTCACCCCGGCAAAGTCCGTGCTTTTGCTGCGGTCACGCTTAGTCTTTTCTTCCTTCCCGTCGCCTCCTTTCTCCTCCTCTCGTAGCAGAGGGAAGGCGGCTCTAGATGCTGCGCAGCCACAGGAAGCACCTTCTGGGCAATTCCCACTTTTTTTCCCTCCCGACACCATGGCTGCTCTGTCGTTAGCCAGGTCACCACTTGCAGTGTACGTATTTTTGGTAGCGTCGTTACCGGTATGGTAACAGCCAACATGCCCCGGCCGCTGCCAGAGCTAGCTGTCCGCAGGTTTCCCATTCAGTCCCTTTACTAACACCCTGTTATTTTCAGTATCGTGCTCCCTCCAAAGCCGAGCCTCCGCGAACCGCCATCCTCCAGCCTTCCTGTCCTGTTGCGCTCGTGAGACACAACCTTCCTCTGGCGTTCCCTCCTACCCCAATACCTCCTTCCTAACTTCGTGACGTGCCGAACCGCACGCAGAACTGCACGTGACACACCTGATGCTTCTCCCTTGCATTATTTCTTTTTAATGGAGCTTTTAATTAAATACTTAAAGGCCATTACTCATATCCAACTCTGCTTTGTGGACCTACCAAACCTGCTAATCCTTACCCGCTTGTAACAAGGACTCTGCAGAAGTCAAAGAAATGCTGACAGAAGTGGCCTTTTGTATCATCATCTCACACAGCTTCACCTCTCATTATCGTAACCACACACAAAGAAATGTTTAAAAACAAAAAGAACAAAACAAAACGAGGAGCTGACAAAGCGCTCATGTTCCAGCAAGTAGTAACAACTGCACCCAAATAAATTTAAAAAGAAAACAAACAAGGGAACGCCAAAACATTTTGGTCATGTTGCTGCACGCAGAGCCCTTCTGCCTTCCCAGGGTTATTAATTTGTCATCTCTGCTGTTGGCTTCTGCTAATTTCCAGAGGGAGCACTGGCAGGGCGTTCCCTTCTCCGGGCTGCAGCAGGGAAATACAGCGCTCTTGGATGCTCGCTCAAAGCTTGGAGCTTGGGAGCTCCATAGGTGCACATATGCAGAAATATATCCCCAGAGCTACATGTGTGTGTATGCGGATGCGTGTCCGCGACCTGCAGTGCTCACACCCCTCCTCAGAGAGGTCGGTCTGCTTGTGCAGCTGCACTCAAGCGGCCTTAGTTTCTCTCTGGGATCAAAGGTGGACACAGCTCCTGGCACATCAGCTAAGGCGCGAGTCTTCCGTGTGCTTACGCCACAACAGAACGTTCAATAGCTAATAAATACCCCGATCATTTTTGTACGTGCAGATCACGGCCTGACAGAGTTCCCCAAGTGCCCACACCTGAACTGAGCAGTCACGCGCGCTCACTGGCATCTCCCTTGCCTGGATACGAGGACCTGGTAACTTTTGGCTCTCTTCTCCTTGGCATATTAAGGTTGTTGTGATGCAATCGATTCTGGTTGAGATAAAACCGATAAAAACAAATATGGCCAAAAAGAAAAAAAAAAATCTAAAAGATCAGCTCTCACTGTTATATCAATTAGCTTGTGTCAGAACGAAGTGTATAGAATAGATTTGCCATTTCAAAATCTGGAACTGCAAACACTACCTGTACATTCAGCACTGAAACGAATCGCAACAAAAATTATTCAGGACCCAGCAAGGACGCAAATGGCTCTGGAAGGCGACGCTGCCAGGAACTCGGTATGTCACATCATCCTGCTCTTTCCTTCCTGCGCCTCGGCCGCTCTGTGCCCAGGTAACACCCCCTGCGCTCAACTGGCTCGGGGGGCTGCCGGACCAATGGCCACGCCAACCGGCAAAGTCCGTTCCCCTTTTGGAGCAGGTGCCCAGCACCTGGCTGCGGCTTCTCTGCCTTTACCTTCCTGTACCGAAACACCCCCTCGCTGCAGCTCCCTTTCCACTGCCCACCCGCAATGGGTTTGCTTCTCCCGGCGCCCCGCGGCAAGGGCGCGCTCCCCGGCCAGGCGGGCTGACCAGGCGAGCAGGGCACG
>KL263837.1:5224-17081 GCA_000699545.1 Podiceps cristatus
CTGCCTGGCAGCTTCCCAGCCACTCCTCCCCAGGCCTGTAGCATTGCTTGGGGTTGTTGTGGCCCAAGCGCAGGACCTGGTCCTTGGCCTTGTTGGACCTCGTACAATTGGCCTCAGCCTATCGATCCAGCCTGTCTGGGTCCCTTTGTAGCGCCTTATGAGTGAAGACCGAGGTAAAGTACCTTGGCCTCTTCCCATGCTCACTGGCTCCAAGTTCCCTACCCCATTCAGTGTCAGGCTCACTTTTTTCAGCTATTCCTTTTGCTGTTGGTAGGCCTGTGGAAGCTCTTAGTGTCCCTCGCTAGATTTGACTTCATGGGGGCTTTGGCTTTCCTAATCCCATCCTTGTGTACTCAAGCGATACCTGTTTTTTCTGGATGACCTGACCCTTCATCCCTCTCTTGCATGCTTCCTTTTTATGTTTAAGTTTAGACAGGAGCTCCTTGTTTATCTGCGTGGGCTTCCTGCCACTTTTTCCTGACTTCCTACATGTGGTGATGGACCATTCTTGAGCCTGAAGGATGGGTTCCTTGAAGAACAACCATTCTGAAAGCATTTGTAAGTTTGGTTGCAAACGTCAAAGGAGAGTCTTGGCACTGCAGATAGTGCAGGAATAGAACTGTTTTAGAGTTAGATGTTGTCAGTTTCTGGGGTAAGTGGAAATGCTACAGAAATATTTCCTTTCATTTCTGTCTGCACACAGAAATATAGAGGTGTATGGAAAAACATAAACTGAAAGGAGTTGGAGAGGCAGATCCAAACTTATCTGTGAAGTTTTGGCTTTGGACAAAAATCATGAAAGTGTAGGGTAGCTGGAAATTTAAATGAACTGTAGAAAATCATCTTTGATCTTACTGAGTTTCTGTAGGTATGATGTAATTCCTGACAGGCCTCCAGGTCAATGAATATGCCTGCAATTCAAACAAATGCAGCTTTCTAAGATGCAAGATAACTTCCATGTTGTATAATAACATAGCTGATGCTTCTGATTGCCATTGTCCCTATCAAACAATCATTTCCTGTTTTGCAGATCTCTGTAAGACAACATGCAAAACTGCATTTCACTTTGCATTAATAGAAAAGATAACACATTTTACATGTTGTTGCATTTTCAGAGATAGCAAGGGAAGAATAACCTCTAACATTTTGCCGCCTTATGATGGTCCTCAGTGTTCAGCTGCTGAGGTTTGGGAAGGGAGGTTTTCTATAATTTCTCTTTTTTTTTTTTTTTTTAAATTAGACTGCACTATACTTTGACATCACTTCCATGGACACAGATTAGAAGGATCAAATATTCCAGTCCTGCAATATAGCAAGGAAAAAAAGAGAGTCTTTTTGAAGAAAAATGCATACACTTTTTATGTTAAGATTTCAATTTTAATAAATAGATGTATTCACTAAAGAAACTTGAAGATAGAAAAAGTTCTGTAAGTGTATTATATTTAGATACTGTATATAGCTGAGAAGCGTGTATGCTTCCGTGAAAATGTTAGGAGTTTAGGGATCTAAATGCATGAGAACGTTCATTTTGGGTGTGCAGTTTCAGCTCAGGCTCACTCCCTTAGTTGAAGGTTTATGCTTGTTCAAAATATTTCATATTTGCCTTTTCCATTGAACGCCATTCTTGTAAGTGCACTGGCATTATAATAGCGATGTCTAGAAGACAGCCAGCTCCATCATTGTTCAAATATGAAAGCTGAATAAGGAGAACAGGATACGCCAGTAAGAGGAGGTAATGGTCTGTTTTGTTTTATCTGATTGTTTTAGCACCTTGCAATTTCCTCAGCCATCAGACTAGCCAAAAAAGTGTGAGTCTGAGAATCAGAAAAAGATGGGGAAGTAATTTGATGCTGTTGGTCTTACATATTTTGGCAACACACTCTGAAAAGCAAGAATGTTTGCAAGTGGTTTGAATGAGTATGTGGAAAGATGTCAATCTGAGGTACCTTTTTAAAAATAAAATAAAACACTCTTAACATAAGAAGGGCTTTTTATGTTTCCCTGGTGTGAAAATTATTGGCAGCTACAGGCAGTCCCCATCTGGGAATCTGGAGCCTACTGTCTGGTCTTTCGATCAGATTAGTTGGTGATACTAGAAGGAACGAACGATACTTGGAGGAACTGTGCGTAGCTTATGACAACAAAAGACTGAATCGGCAACATGTGGCTAACAGCTCACAGACATCTGGTATAAGCCATTTTCCCGAGGAATTAATTTTTGTTAAATATATATTCCAAATCTTTCCTTCTCTAACGTAGGCACTTGCAGGAAATGAGATGAAGAAAAAATAAATACTGTATCCAGGTTTCAACGTTAACTTGTCAGGAAAGGAAAATGGCTAGGTTTGTTGTTCTTAATTTTTCTTTGTAATGTCTTAAGAAGGACTGATTATCTATTGGTTCTGGGCTTTTTTTTTTTTTTTTTTTTTTTTGGGGGGGGTGGGTGGGAAGGTAGAGAGAAGAATTAGATTTTTTCCTGCTCTATTTGTTCTATCCTCAAAAGTATTGGGGATGTTGTTACATGATTAACTGATGTGATCCAGTGGCTTCATGTTGCTTCTGGGAAATGAAGCTGCTGTAACAAAACCAAACTGATGGACAATTTTCCCTTGGTAGTGGCTTTCTTCAGTGCTGCGGAGCTGACGCGGTATTTCCAGTTCTGTCTTCTTTCTACCTGGGGCATGAAGAAATGAAAGAGGACAGACAGAACACAGGTGCCACTGTGTCTTACTCAGTCATTGACTATTGCAACTTGTGAAGAAGGTTGCAAATTATAGTACATTGAATGGGCAGAGAATTTCTCCTTTATTTTGCTAGCGCTTTCCCTAGGAGGATATAGGGAAGCAATGTGGGAGGTTAGGATTTTCCCAATCTGTAACTGAAGGGATGAGAAAGTTAAATATTTAACCAAAGAATTTTCTTTTATGTGCCAGTAGAAGACTTGTTCTGACTGAGCAATTGTGTTCAGTTTGCATGTAGCTCAAAAATTGCTTCTTCACTTTCAGACTTTAAAATCATTATATGGTGGTGTAAGAAATAATTCGATTTCTTACATATTTTACCTCTAATATTGATTATTCAACAAACACACATATAAACGAGAGAGAGAGAGAGGTTTGAAACAGCCTAGATAATGTACTTGGACCTAGCCACGTGTCCTTTTTTGGCTGCAGTTGTACTGGCCCAAGAAGTTACCCCCAGCAGTCTGTCAGAGTCGTCTGCTCAAGTTCACCATTTTCTGTGATCCACTGTCCGAGCTGTGTGTGCCTGCTCACTGCCTTGTTCTTTAATTAAAATTATATGGTCTGTGCTAAATAGTAGCCTTGTGATTTTCACTGTTGAGCACATCTGACTTGTGCAGTCACTCACACGAATGTTTGATGTGGCAGATCAGAGAAGGCAGTGATCTCTTAGTACATCTGTACAGTCAGATGTGGTCCAGGTCTATCTATGCTTATGTTTCTAGTAATCAGCTTGCATCTCAACCCATGTAGACGTGGCACTGTGCTTATGGCCAGCTATATTTCTCTTTTTGTCCAGCAACACATACTAGTATAGTGCCACAGCTACCCAGCTTCCCTGGGTCTTCCTTGTAACTGCTCTTTTAGCGAGTGACCACTCAGCAGGGAAGGAGCTAGGGGATTGCATGGGCTGCTAGGAGTTGTACGTGCAATTTCCATTTGGAGTGCAGCCTGATGTTTGTTTTGTCCATGCTATTACTTAGGTTTCTAAAGCATTCTGTTCTTGCCTTCCTGATAAAAGCGGTCCTCCTTTGATACGTATCCAGAATTACAAAGCTCCCATTCAAACATACGGTCTTACAGCTCTTTTTGATCCTTCTAGGTGTTTAATACAGTATTCCTTTAGCAACTTATGTTATGCATATGAAGGATCAGAGTGTCACTGCCCGTCCCATTGTCCCACTGTGAAATGAGTAGGTTAGGCTCCTAACTGGTGATGTTTCATTTGATGAAGTACTGGGTAGGACCAGTTGCCCAAACATGAGCTTTCATTGCCAGTTCTGATGCCTTCAACAGCTGACTTCAGTTGGTCTCCAGAGAGGTACACATCTCTTCCAGCCCCTGGGTGGTATCTGCCATGTCTCAGGTACCTAAGGTGTCTGAAACAGCACTTGTTGCCTCTGTTTAGCAGCAAACATTCACCCATAACGTCAGCGACTTCAAAGGTAGTTGGTAAGTCTCAGCGTTCAGTAAACTGGATATTCTCTGAACAAGGAAAAGGGCTTTAGGAACATCTGCTCAAAAGTCCGAAATTATGTATTTCTGTTTGTTTGAATGGCAATGTAGGAATGAACTAAATATTAATGTATAAAGTCAGGCATAAAATAAGGCAAGAAAAGAAAATTTGAAATGGGCGAAGAATTTAAACAAAAGATTGAAGGAAATTTAAAAGGTAATCCATAAACTTCAAGAAAAAAGCTTGTTTTTCTGCAGGAATTCTATTAGCAATCAGCAAAATGATTAAATTAGTGAAGACTTATAAATTGCTTAAATTCCAAAACTTTTAAAAATTCTGTCTTTAATAAGAAAAATAATTTAAAAAAAGCATCCTCAGAAATTTTTGTAATTCGAGATTTATATTATTTGGAGAATAACATAATTAGAATTACCCAAACATGCAGAAGGTAGATTGAACAATTTTAATTGAACTTTTCTATCTCTTAATTCTATAGCCTTATGACCAGAAAATAATTGATAAAGGACAAGAAAATGCTGGAAGGTATATGCACGTATAATCTGCTGCTCTAGGTAATCATTTTAAGGAGTTAGCGGGTAAACTTATCACATAATCCTCTGACAATTATTTTGGAAGCCCTGGGGGCTGCAGATACGCTGAAAACAAACCCTGTGTAACGTTAGTCTTTAGGGGAGTGCCACCCCAAGGAATTTCATTGGTGAAGTGGAAAGCACTGAGCCTTGCACAGATAAAAGGAGCTCTGGTTCCCATGGATGGTCCATCACAGGAGACGTAGTTGACTTGAAGCTGTGAGGAGAGCCGTCCCTGTTCATGCCTTCCACACCCCTTGTCTCCCGCTCGGTTTAGACAAGGACGTCGTTGTCTGCAGGCAGTTACACAAGCGGAGAATGCCCACAGAAATGGGAATGTTCTCCTTCAGCGGAGACAGGGACTTGCCAGGACAGAAAGAGCCAAGAGCATGTATGCGAAGTACATGTGGTATGCCGTGGGTTTAAAAACCTGCACAGGCAGAGAGGTGGCTGGGAGAAATGGAAGGTGTTTTTGTCTTGGACTTCAAGGATGCTGGGAGCTGTGAGGTAATGTTTATAGTGGGAAACGGACTGGGGGCAATATTGAAGTGAAACCCCAAAACGTGTAATTGCCAGGGCCAGGGAACACAAAGACCTCTTTCGCTGCTTCCTGGCTGGTGATAACTGTGCAGCTCCAGATATTGCAGGCACATGTGTGTAGCTCCTTCAGCATGCTCACTGGCATCCTATGACCTCTTTTGCAGAGATTTCATTTTTTTCACTTTGAAGTTGCATTTCTTGATGCTTCTTTAATAGCTGGCAGCTGTGAGTTCCCAGACGATTCCCCTGTATTGCTACCATGATATCTTCCTGGTAGCAAAATTTCAGCTTAGCTCTCTGCAGGTGTTTACCAGGTCTGCAGTCTCAACCAGTCCACAGGCTGCTCTGATTTACCATTTGACATGTTTTGTGGTGGTGTGGTTTTTTTGTGGGGGTGTTGGTTTTTTTTTTGTTTTTTTTTTTTTTTTTGTGGTAATAAACAAATTGTAATAGTAACTCATCAGAAGGCTGCTTTGCAGCTAAACAGACTGGGATTTCACAGTATGCCATCAAGGGGATATTCTGTTTTTACAAGGTATTTTGGAGTTTATGAAAGTGAAAGAACAGTGTTGAAGGATTGTCTTAGGTAGAGGATTGTAATGTGACATGGTTCACAATCATATTGTCTGTGTCTCTTCTGTATCCCTGTCTCTCAAGGGAACAGTTTGGTTTATTCCACACTGGAGCTCACGAATAAATTATATGTTTGTTGAAGGTGGCTATGGGATTAGGCCACTCCAGCAAGCCAGGGAGTAAACCAAACTGATAGATTTTGTTAAGCTTATCTTGGGTCTACTTCTGAATAAATGACAAGGGCAGCAGTTCTCTTGTTGTCCACAATGTGTTCTGACTTACATGGAAATAGAGTTAAGAAAAGAAATTCTGTCCTTTGACAATCAATTATAGATGCTGATTAACTCCATCTTTTACAAAAGCTGAGCACTAGAATACAGTGATATGATGAGTTATGAAAGTGATAAATTCTCCTATGTTTATATACAGATATATTTCTTGGGCAATATAAAAGTATGCTCTGTTACAGGTCTGCATTATGATGGATGATTTTTATGGATTATAGTACATTTTTAGTTTTATGGACTTGATCTTTAAGTAGTGTCTTCTACAGAAAACAGTTACATGGGAAATGTCAAGCAGCGTTCTTTCCAAATACTGCAATTTTATGGAAGCCCTTATAAAATGTTTTTGAGAACAATTGTGAGCTAATCATTTAATGGGAAAGATGAATAAATTTAGCAGAGATAAATAACTTCAGCAGTGATGTGTGAATGTGCATTTGCAATTAGGCTGATCAATGTCTGTTATTAATGAGCATGTAAGTAAGCAAACTACTTCTGTGGCTTTGTTTAATATGGCCATAGAGAGCAAAAGTAACTAAACCTCATTTTCTACTTTGTGTTAATTTCCCACTTTGTCTATAGGTAATTTATAAAGTAAATGGTATGTGATTACAGTGTTTATGGTAATCCTGCCCTCCCCAATGATATTTGTGCTTTTATCTTCTTGAATATCGATCTTTTTTTTTTTTTGATTAAGCAGAGGAAACAATGAAAAATGTCACTACCTAACCCGTTCAGTTTGTTTGTTTACTAACAAATGGTTTCCACCTTCTTAGAAGAACTTTGTATGAAGTGATAACATGAATTAGTTAATCTATCATAATCTTTTCAACTTCTCTTTTCCCATCTTTATTTTTGCTTTAGTGTCTTACTGTACTTCTTCACAGCCTATGAGCTTTTAGGTGCCAAGGATATATGTATGTGCATACAGTGCCTGACAGAGTGAGTGACTTTATGGCTAGAGCAGTGGACAGTGGCAGCAGAAACGGGTAAATGTTTTATCCTAAAGGAAAAAAAAATATATCTGTCCCAGAGCTTGTAATATTTTTTGTTGTATTCTGTGTGGTTACCCAAGTCTTCATTTTCTGATTTCACAGGATGTCCTAAAAATCCCTTTTGTTCCTACCAAGTAAGACAAATGGGTCATCACATTTTTTTGCAAAAGCTCCTGATCACCAGGGGTATAACTGTAAGGATGTGAACTGTCCGGGGATGATAAGCATATTGTCACTAATCTCATCCTTGTCTGTGTTGTGCCGTATGACATGCTTACCTGTCTCGCTGATTCCTCTCTGTGTGTGTATGCACCGTATGTTATGTGCATGGGTGAACTAGCTATTTCTCTTTCACTATGTGCAGTTATCTCAGCAAAATTGTACAGGCTCCGAGGGTCACTTGCCTTTCCTACACAATACACTAAAAGTAATGCAAGCAATTGCCACATTATTAACTGTCAGGCTAAAGTTATTAAGAATCAGCCTTAGGATGAGGAAAGTACATATAAACTATAATGTACTTTAAACGAGATAAAATTGCAGCTACAACTTAATAAAATTCTCATGTTTTGAATAGTCCCTGACCTGAAAGCATAACACAGCAATTAAGTGCTACAGTCACATTGGCCGAAGCATACGCAACTAACTAGACATAAAATATTTCAACAGAACAGTCATACACCCTTAGTACTAACAAGTATAGAATGGAGAGAGCTCGTGGTGATGTAAATACAGGTAGTAACAGGCTACAGATCATGTATTTCCTAAAAAAAAAAAAAAGCCATGCCTTTGGAAAGCTAAGCTATCAGTACAGATGCTGTGCATACTCACCAAAAGCCTGTGGAAAAGATGGTTGCAGTAACTCCGACAAGGAGAAGCAGCAAGGGGTGTTCAGCAATCTGGAGAGAAAAAAAACTTGATAGCTGAATTTATTTGTTTATTTATTTTCATATATTTGGAAAAAAGCAGTTGAATGATTGACTTCCTGCCTTTCTCTCGTTCGTATCACTAGATAAAATGACCATTCATTCCTTGTTTCTGGAGCAAAGTTTTGTATTTGAAGCTTTACACCTCTATTAAAAAAAAAAAAATCTGCTTGAGAAATAGAAGTGAATGTCATTCAGTGCAACTCTAAATTTCCAATATATAAATAAAAAAATAAAATGTTTGGAAACTGTCAACAATCCAGAAATATTGACAGTATAATTTTGACCATGGTTCAGTTCTGCACAGTTCATAAAAAGTCTGAGAAGTACAGAATTCTGTAACTTTTTTTTTGTTTCAAAATTCAAATGTTTTATAGAAAAAAGATAATTTTTAATATTGTCATTTAAAAATGCAGTGATAAGAAGAAATAATCCTGAAAAAAAGATGTCACTATTTAATAATATGTCACATCTGGACTTTAATGAAATATTAATGCTAACTTATGATAAGAAGAGTACCTCTTTCCCATCTTTCTTTTATCTAAATTGTTTAATATTTAATACTGTATAATAGAGAGATAGACCAAAGTAGAGTTTGGTACTGTTTTATTATGCATGATTTTATTACCAGATAAGAGTATTTAAAAATGTTTAGAATATTATAGGATCAGATACAGAATATTTAAAGCTTTGTAAAGCATTCTGTAACAGATCCAGAAATCCAAGATGTTCCTTACCAAAGGAGACTGTAGATATAACTCCAAAGTTTTTAGGAGAACCATCATTAATAGAAATAACTACATTGACTTTCCTTACAGGTCCCTTCCAACTTCAGATATTCTATGACTCTATTTCATTGTTGCCATAAATATAGCAAGGTTCTGGGGTTGTTTGTTTGTTTGTTTTGAGTTTTTTGTTGTTGTTGTTTTGGGTTTTTTTTTGTTAGAAAAGGTGGTGCATTGAATGGCATGTCAGATGTGGAGTGTCACAAAGAAGTCTAAGTTAAGCCTTATCAAAATGTTAGAAGAACACAATATCTGAAACCTGATGAAATTTATGATTGACAGTTGCATAGAGACAGCTTTACATATGAAGGGATCCTACTAACTGTATCTGTCAACTGAAGAGAGTAATCAAATGCTGAGACAAAAAGTATATTTAGTTGGTGCAGTATAATTTCATTTAACTGATGTAGCCTGTTGGATTTTGCTGACTTTATTGTTCAATGCAAAAAAACTCCAGGTTTGTGTGTGTGTGTGTTGGTTTTTTTTTTGGTTTCTGTTTTTTTTTATGGAACTACTAACCAAGGTCAGTACTAAAATATCATGGGATTCACAGAGGGGTTACACAGACGTTATGTTCCAAATCAAGATGGTTATTTAGAGATATTGAAAGATAGAGAACACAGCTTGGAAAAGAACTTGGAAATACGTGAGGTGGCCACAGGCATACTTCAGGGAAACAGAAAGGTGGTTCTGAATCAGATTGCTAAATGGAATTTACCCATCAAATGCTTGGCAGTTGCGATTGTAACATATTTTTTGTACTCTGACATGATGTCATGTAACAATAGTTTGATACAGGATCTTTGCCCCCGCAGATTTGTGAACTTTTGAGTTCATGGAATAGGAATCAGAAGTAACCATGCAAAGCCAAATTGTAATCATGCAAAACCAAACCTGTGACAAACCAGTGACCTCATTGTCTCCTTTGAAATGGTGGAGGGTTTGTAACTCGCATTCAGTTTGGACATGGCCGACCTTTGACAGAAGCGAACGTTTCCTTTACTCGGTTCAGATCTACCTTTCCAGAAAGAACAGTTAGGCTACACGGTCCACCAGGATCTGTTTGTGTGGTTTAACTGCTCTGTCACACAGACCAATGTTTCATTGTCTCCCTGCATTTCTCTGTATGTCGAATTCCTCTGTTTTCTGCTGCTGAGTCTTACATTGTAACCTCTAGGGAACAAGGATCAGCTTCCTGTTCTGGATTTAATCTCTGTTTGAAGCACATCAGCAGTACCTTGCAGACTTGATAGTGATTTGGGCTCAAAAATCCAGCAATTCCTACTTTAAGTAAATCTTTGGCGTTGAGAAATGCATTCCGTGCTTGCAGGGAAGTTAGCTCTCTAAATAGGCAGTCATTGTGATAGCCAGAAAGAGACAAAGGTAGAAGTCGGGTAATGCCTTAAAAGTATGATTTTTCTGTTACCCAAACAAAATATTGCAAATCTGAAATTGAATTGGGGAAAGCGTCTTTCTTTATATTAATTACATGAATAAAATTACATGATAAAAACACTTTAAATATAAAGTTATTGTTTCCTCAAAAGTACCTATTCATTAAACACATAATTAAGCCTAGTTACCTGTGTGCTTCATTAAAAGACATATTTAAACCAATCCGTTCGATAGATAGATAGATAAGTGCCTGGTGAGATTTTTCACAAGTGCTGAAACAATGTGCTTGAAACATCTCGAGTCATCTGGATAAACTTACAGTACAACCAGAGTTGAATAGATAATTGAGAGTAGAGTTAGAGAAACCCAAGACTCTAAGCTTAATAGTATTTTAACAGAAAAATTTACCTATGTAGTGAGGAGGACAGCAAAAAAATCCACCATTTTGCAGGGATTAGCATTAAATGGTGTGAAAGAGCCTAGAATTTCTGTTTTGTGTACAAAAGAAAATTACATTTTCTTTAGATGAAAGGAGAAAGCAGCTTTGAGCTATTTCCTAAGTTGATATTTCTGTACTTACGTTAAACATTTGGTCTCAGCAGTGTAAGATCTTACTCTGTGGGCAGGAGTCAGAAATGGCTAGGCATGCCCTAAGCATGCCTGATTTCCTCCTGCAGCTACGCTGAGTTTAACAATGAGGGGAAAAAACCTCCCACCCTTATGCTGGCATTAACTTTTGCTCCGCCTTATGAGTAATAACGAGCCTTTCTCAGAAGAAGAGGGTCTGGGTTATTCTCAGCCTGGGAGAATTTGAATTCACAGGTGAGACTGATTGTGATTTTAATGGTCCAAAATACTCACTTAAATGTATTATACAATTGCAAATAAAAATATTTCTAAATGGGTGGTAGGTTTTTTTTTTTTTTTTTTTTTTTCCCCGGTGTCAAGAATTCTCATTAAAATACTCTTGACTTAACAAGAACCAGAAATCCTTAAGAAAAGGCAGTCTGACTGTGATGCTAAAACCCAGACCCCAGAACTTCAGTGTAAAGAAACAGGCGAAGGAGGAAAGGAGAATCATTGCTTCCTTGCAGCAGGTTGCAGTGTTGGGTCATTCAGCAGTCAATAATGAAATGGGTAGCACCCTCAATCGCACATATTTCACTCTTAGTGTAAGATCTGTCATCCTTCTTGGGGATTAATAGTTGTACGGAGTGGCTCCTTCAGCAGTCAGGTGCTTTTTCACATGAACCTTTCCTCTGCTGCCTTCTGGGTGTTAAATGTGCTGGCTGATGGGCTTAAGTCTTCTGGAGCCGGGCACAAAAAAAGTGTTCCACTAAAGGCAAAGATCCTTAAGTTACTCTTTATCTTTTATATACAGTTTTCCTGGTGTACATATTAACGACTTGCTGGTGATTTGACCATTCTCAAAACTGAATGGTTAGTCCTACTGTAATAAATCCTACTTGAAATAATAATAGAATAAAACAGGATGTAACAATTTGAAAGATTAAATATTTATTTTCTCCTGTAAATAAAGAACTTTAAACTAGATGCGAAGGGGGAAGGGGA
>JMFS01036900.1:0-18152 GCA_000699545.1 Podiceps cristatus
CAGAACAGCAAGTTCCAGAGAGGGAGCGAGGAAACAGACATCTGAATGAATGAACAAATGGAGGGGGGGATGATGGAGAGAGAGGAGAAAGAAAAAGGGGGAAAAACCACCACAAACCAACCAACCCATAAGGGAACATGAACAGAACACAAAATGAAACAGAACAGGGAGGGAGGCAGTGGCCAAGCCCAACTTATACTGGGCATAACTATGGTATGGAATACTCTCTTTGGCCAGTTTGGATCAACTACCCCTCAAGTGTTTGCACCACAGGAGCTGCTGAAGGCAAAACTAGTTCTGTCCTGGCTGAAGCCAGGGCAGTCACATCTGCCGCTTGTTGGTGATCTGAGTGTGAAATACTAATAAATTAGGCTCCTGTTATTCTATAGCTTTTCTGTAGTCAGAATGCTTAATTTTTCTCAACTGAGTTTTTCACCAACATGAGAAATTAATCTTTGTCTTTTTTCTAAAATAAAAATCATGAAAGTAGTTCCTTTTTGAAGATATCTGCATGATTGAAATAATAACTGTTGAAGTAGTAAGCTTTGTAGTAACTGTTTAGTTTTCTTCAGATTATTTCTTTTTAAATAATTGATAAATTTTGATATGAGAATGTTTAAATTGTTTTTTATAAACTTAATTGGAGTTGAATGTTTTTCTTACCAGGCTAATCCAGACCCTAATACATGTCTTGGAGTGTTTGGTCTCAGTTTGTATACTACTGAGAGAGATTTGCGTGAAGTCTTTTCCCGTTACGGACCTTTGACTGGTGTCAATGTTGTTTATGATCAACGGACTGGACGATCAAGAGGATTTGCTTTTGTTTATTTCGAGAGAATTGATGATTCTAAAGAGGTAAAATCATGCTTTACTACTTTTAACAGGTGTGCTCCTTGTGTGTTGTCTTCATGGATATCTCGGGGGTGGGGGGGAAACAGTGTTTCTGAGTGTATATTCACTAGCAGGTTCTCACAGTGAGATTAATTTAAAATATTTTGCTCAAACAGCATGGCACTTTGGAACAGATTAAGCATCTTAGTCAACATTCAGATGCTTGGGCAAATTTTCAATATGATCTGTTTGTATTGAATCACTGTGAACATTGAACATTTTAATCTGTTATTTCAAAATAAAAGTAAATATTTAGACAGACATAGAAGCCTAGTGGCTTTGAAATATTTTGGATGTTAACTTTTCAAAGTAATTTTCTGGATCTATCAAAGTTCTGAAGATTCTCTTTACTTTCCATTTTGTTCTACAAAAGCATATCATTGTGCATTTGAAAAATAGTGGGGTTTGTCTTGATTTGTGCCTTAGTCTGACTTTACTAGTTATATAAACTGTTTACAGATAGACTGAGTTGTTAGTATAACTGATCTATAAGGTAAGAATCAAAGAATATGAACAGCAGCCTGTATTATGGTTCACCACAGTAAGCAGTGCTTTTTTTTTTTTTTTCCATGTAAGGATACTGTGAGCTTTACTACATTTACTGAAATTTGTAGATGAAATTGCTATTAAAGGCACATCCTTGGGGGGGGGGAATAATCTTTAAACCTTCACTGTGGAGTTGTCTCGAGTAAACTGAGTCACAGACTTCAAGCATCTTGTCTATGGATTAAATAGTCTTTGACAGATGTTTCAGATTTGCTGTTTGATTCTATTTACGTTAGATAAGTATATTCATAATGCTTGGCTATGACTCTTCTCACTTAGCATTGGAGGGAGGGTGACAACTGTGGAACCTACTATCAGTAGCTGAAAAATGAAAACTGATGCTAGTTGATAATTTAATGAGGGGGAAAAAATGTTTCATGGATGACTTGGATTAGACTCAGTTCTGATTTTAGACCTATTTGTGGTATGATGCAACAGAATCAGCTTATGATAAGGGTAAGGTTTGTAGGTGTGTATATGTGTGGCTGTTGCAGGTTTTAAGGGTGAGTAAAAGGACACAAAACTTCCTTTAGTGTCCCTTCTGTATTTTCACCCTATCACTTTGACAGGTTGAGAGAGGAGTTAATGGGGTGGGTAGCTGCGTATCCATCTTCAGTGCCCTGCTCTCTTCTTTTAGCCTCATTTCTTTGCACTCTGAGTTTGGTGGGATTTTGAAAATATTACTGTTTTGTAGAACACTTAACATCCAAAATACTTGCACATGATTTCTTGTCATATTCATGTGCTGGTCTTGGCTATTTTACAACTTCATATATCTTTAGAAGTAGGGTTTTTTCCCAGTTGCCAAGGGTAGTGGTCATGGATGACACCATGCATTTCTTAAAATGTTCCGTGTAACTAGCATGAAGTAATTTGTTTAGTATAAAGCTGTTTTGGCAAATGCTACAAAACTGGAATGCAAAGAAAAAAAGTGGGATATTACTTGTGGTCAGAAAAGTCAGAAATATGGAAATAAAGACAAGCACCTTAAGCAGGAACTGAAATAATTGGGAATTTAATTAAACCCATATTTTTTTCTCCCTAATGGGCTGGTTCATGAAGAGGATGAAAGGATGCAAAACCTCCCAACACTTGGAATTTACATAACTGAAATAGTTTGGCAAAGAGGACCGGAGAAAAACATGTTTATGTGACTTGATTTCATGGGCCTTGAGGACAGATTTGAAGATGGCAATAAGTGGCAGCTAGTGAAGAAAAAGGAGATACAGCTATAGGCAGGAAACTATTTGAGAGGTCCTGTAGAACACTGAAGGAGATGAAATAATTATCTGTGTGGAAGGTAGATCAAATCTGAAAATCTGATTATGTAAAAGCAGTGACAATTGAATTACTTTTGTTCTGAGTAAATACTTTTCCTTAAAAAAAAAAAAAAAAACACCCACAAAAAAACCCAAACAACACCCCACCCCCCCAAACAAAACCTCCAGAACCTCAACTCCCTAAGCCTCCAAATAAAGACAATATAAAACTCTAGATGGGATGTTGAACTAAATTGCGTCTCTCTTACAGCAGTCATAGATGGATTAAATAGGTGTAGAACTCTTTTTAAAAAAAAAAAAAAAAAAAAAAAAAACCCTTTTTTTAAAAAAAAAAAAAAAAAAAAATCCCATTATCTTTGCTGGTTTCCTTCCAAGAGAGGTAACACTGGGAAGCCTCTCAGCTGATATGCTCTTAAACATTGTTAATATTAAAATTTAACACCAAACAAATTGTGAGTAGTTATGTTTAAATTTCCATAACTTAGTTTAAGATAGGTTGGTACTGGTATTGTTTGGATTCTGTTGCAGCTGAAATCCCTTGGGATCTTTGTCATCCCTGGTTTTACCATTCTTACAAATGGGATCAGTTACTGAGCTGGTTAAAATGTTGCTTTGTGTCAGGATTCTGAAACCAGGGAGTTCAATGTTTCTAGCTCCATGTGGGGGTAAAGATATTAGCTGGGTCAATGTGGTGGAATTCCATAGACAATAGAAAACAGCATTTTTTTAAAGGTTGTGCTTTGCGGTGTCCTAAAAATAACAAAGGGGCAGCAGTAAAGATTATTTTCACTTAAGCTGGTTTAGACTTTAAGAACTTCAGATTGGTTGTGACACTGTAGCAGCCTGTTGTTAGCTGTTTATGATCGTCTTGGTTTATATAGAGGAGCCCAGGTTTAGCTTTTGATAACTACTAGGTAGAGCAGCTGTCTGAGCATCACGGTAGCTCAGTCATTCCACTTTAACAGGACTGGGAAAGAAATGTTGGGTGCACGTAGCTATTCTAAAGATTTGTGGAACCTTTTCTATTCTGTTCGAAACAGCAGAGATTGAGATGAGACTTTATGGTCTGACAGAAGGTTCCTTTTTAAATGTCTTCTATTGCAATGTTCTAGTGTTTGCAAGATAGCACTTGACTAGATTGTTATGTTCTGACCCATATTAAAGCTGCTTGTGGACACTGTCTTTAGTTCAGCACATGATAGCAGACAATAAATGTTGAGGATTGACAGTTGTTTGTACAGAAAACCTGAGCTTTTGCTGTGCTGATGATCTTTTTGGTGTACTTGTTCAAAGTGTGTTTGAAAAGCTTATGTATTTCCTACTTTTTTCTAGAAAAAAAAGGTATTCTCTTACGGGTGTAGCATTTTTCAATTTTTGTGAAGTTACATTGTTTTTCTTAAAAAAAACCCACCAAAAAACCACCAAAAAAAAAAAAACCAACAAAACGCAAAAAAACCCAAACAACTTTTCTGAGTAATATTTGGTATTGCCTTTTTTTGCCATTAATTCTGTAATATTACAATTTTGCAGTATTTTTGGTAAACTATAGAGGATACTCGCTTGCCCAGCACATCAGGATTTTCTTCTTTTGTTTAGATGAACACAAACTTAAAAGAGGGGATGGGGTGGGGGGTGGTGTCGACTGTCTCAGGGTTAACAATAAATTGAGAGGACTGAGGAAAAAGTTCTGGCTGTTCCAGGGAGATGATTCTTACTACAGTTATCAGGGATTTTATATGCCACTATCCAGCTTTTCAGTAACTCAGAATGTGAAGTATTAGTTGTTGTTTAAACTGAGGCTGTGGTGAATGTATTATGTGTCTGTAGCAAGAACTCAGATGAGAAGCATTAGCTGCAGCAGCTGTTGGCAATACAGAATTTTCTGTTTTCTAGTTACATGCTCTTTATAGTTCTGACCATCTTTCAGAACTGTTTTCTGAAGTAGTGTTCATTAGCAATCAGGACAAACTTTATAGAGGCAAACTGAACTATTAACATAATTCAGTTGCCAAAGACTGGAATAATAGCAGGGTTTTTCATTTTAATTTGTGAGGCATTTAATATGTGGTACAAGCAGACCAGTTTAGAAGCATCATTATTGACCAAAACTCTCATAGCTTGTTGAAGAAATGCTTTAAGTATTGCTTGTAGTATCAAAAGGGACCCTTCATATACCAGGAAAAAAACCAAAACAAAACACCACCGCAAAAAAAAACCCAACAACAACGAAAACCTACAAGGAGGTCTCAAATGTTTGGAATTACAAGTTACAGACTTCCGGAGACTCTGAAATACATCGGAATTGATAATACTTGCAGAAACATATCCAGTTACTTATTCTGTTTCTCTAAAATCCTGTATTTCTTTACTTTGAAACTCTTGAAAGTATGTTTTAAAGAAAATGCACTTAATCAATAGATGTTTAAGCTCAGAAATTTATATAAAAATTATCATAGACAATATTTTTAAAAACAAAACCTCAAACTAGAGAATATAAATCGACTCTTGTTCAGAGGTGAAATGGACACTTGAGTTCAACTTGGCAGACTGCAGTAAGTGTAAAAAGCTGGGTTTCTTAATTTCATTTTTTATCCCATCGGATTTCAACCCCACCCCCCTGAATATCCTTTCAGATGTCCTCGTTAAATCCAGACCTGAATTAGTGATCTCAGTATACTGGGAAGGGGGAAAGCTAATATGTTATGTCTGTTTGTCCCATGCTGTACCTGCGATACAGTGAAGATTATGTTTTTATTGGTGGCATTAAGTACAATATGGGAAGGACTTCAGGTAAAAACCAACCAAATAAACCCCCAAAACCCACAGCAAACAAAAAAGACAGTATATATAGCTATTTTTAAATCATGAAAATACTTTTTAAGTGAGTCCCAACATAAATTGTTCGTGTTTGGCTGTTCACATGTATTCAGTCTGTTCTACAATAACTTCATAGTGATGTCACTTTATTGAAATAATTCAGAGCAGCTAGACACAGTTGACATGAAGGTTTGATCATGTTTTGTACAACACAAATGGTATCTTTAACTCCATAGTAGAAATGCAAAGTGACTGTGAAATCAGCTCTGCCAAGTCAAGTTCTCTCCCCCCTTCTTCCTCCTTCCTCCCCACACCCTTCCCCCAGTGACCACAGTGCCGGTTTCAGAAATTTCCATATTTCCTTGTCCAAGCTGCCCTTTGTGGCATTATCCAGACTGAAAGATTTTTTGGGTTTTTTTAGTGAATTCTTGATTGCTTAACTAACACCAGTCACCTGTGTAAGCTTGTCCATACAATTATAAGTTCAGTGTTTCCAAGCTTCTGTCTAAATGGAAACACCACATACTGTAATAAATATCAAATTAAATGGAAATGTGTTAAATTTAATGCTTTTTTTTATAACAGTTTTGAGCCACTGGAGGCTGTGATCCTGTAGTTTAGGAGCTGCTCATTTTGTCAAACTAACACCTTACAGATAATAATTTGAAGCAGATTTGTTATTATGGATAGACTGCTGTGGGTTTAAAACTGTAATAGAAGATTGAATTACTACCTGTGCCATTCCTAGTTCTCATTCTCTGTTTTCTGACTGCAAACATATACATGTGTATTCTGGCCTGCAAAGTCAATTTTTCTTTAGAATTTGCAACCAGAACTAATAGTGCGTGTTTATAGGAATCCTGTTTGCTTGCTTGCTTGCTTACTGCCATCTTGTTAAAAGAATTGCATGGCTTTTGCAATTTTAAGATTTCTGGAAGAAAATCCAGGTTGAAATAAAAAGAGACTGTTGACAATTACAGGCTCCTAAGAGGGTATTGTGTGTCTTAAACCCTAATGTAATTTGATTTTTCTCTTCAAAATGTTTCATTTGATGTTCTGGAAAATAAACTTATAAACAGTATGTGAGTGTCTTCTGCACTGTTAGAGCGAATGTATGAATTTTTTTTTTTCTCCTTTTGACATTTAAATATTCTTAACACAGCATTCATGCATACCCAAAAACAGCAAGAAAAGCAAACTGAAATTTGATTTCAGTATGCCATGCTAGTCTAATGAAATTGTAAATCCTAAAAAAAATTACGGTAGTTAGAACCACTAATTTGTTTTTACAGCCTTTGTACAAAATACTG
Source organism: Podiceps cristatus (assembly GCA_000699545.1). Taxonomy (NCBI): domain Eukaryota; kingdom Metazoa; phylum Chordata; class Aves; order Podicipediformes; family Podicipedidae; genus Podiceps; species Podiceps cristatus. The sequence continues at coordinate 6,845 of JMFS01036900.1, forward strand.
TTGTATCACTTGTCTGAAAGTAGGTTTTCAGATAGAGCCTTTGGTCAAGTTGTAGCAGACTTAAGCCAGTAATGTCAACTTGAGTACTTGGTTTCAGAGACTTAAGATATGCACATTAAGAATAATGCAGAGAACTTGGAAACCTCTTTGGAAGGAATTTCCAGTTGCTAATGACTGAATGTGAGTGATACTATCAATTGTTGCTTGATTTGTAATGGCTTGTTGTAGGTTTTGGCTTTTCTGCATTTGGGAGATACAGTCAGAACTGTAAAAGGCTTTGTTATGTCTGTGTATCTATTAAAGACTGTTATTTTAATTTTTTTTAGTTGGCAGTTATTGCTGACAGCTGTTGAAAGCTAGGGAAATTAAACTTTTTGTATTGGGTAAGTCATTAGACAACTGTGACCAAGATGTCTTGAGTTTCATGCAGACTGGTAACTGTGAACTAATCTTTATCCACTGAAATGTAACACATTTGGTACTTCCAAAACAAACGATCGAGTCTCAGAATTAAGTATTCACCTGTCTTGGTGGTATGTTCCTCTTTGTGCTGCTCCCTATGTTAAAGAACTCTTCCTCTTAAAAGAGGTTTTTGTTCTTTTAACTCAGACACATGTACCAGATATTCTGGATCTGAGGTGGCTTCTTGTCAGCTGAACTGATTACTCTGCAAGTTGTTGCTCAGACATAAAAATGCCATCAAGCAGAAAATTCCTTACTTTTCAAGATGCCTTGCATGTATTTCTACATTTACAGAAAGATACTTTTCATCATGAAGCTAATTTTTCAGCCAGCCATTTGCAGTCTTTGTGTTTAGATTTGTGCACACATAGACTCCTAGAATGTGCACACAGATTTATTTTAATTTAGAATATCCTTGTGGAACAGGACCTTAAAAAAAAAAAAAAATCCTCAAGGCTAGGAAACTGAAGCTAAAGGTCATGTTTTGCTCACAAAACTTATTTTAGGATGTGTTGAAAAACTTGAAATGCTCTTTGGTTCTGCCTTGCAGTTAGGTAGATGTAGTTGTATTTTTGTATGGGAACAGAAGTCACTAGGTGGCGATATAGCATAGATATAAACGGCATTATTAAAACACAAACTAAGTGTAGTTAAATAGGTTAGTGATGATTCAGTTGCTTCCAGTTTGGGAATATCACAGTTAAAATCACGTGAGTGTCAGGTTTATATTTCCTCCTCTATAACTTTTATGTTAATTCAATAAGGTTCCTGATAGCTGCAAAAAGTTACATTTCTGAATAGTTTTGTTTAAAAAGGAAAAAAAAAAAAAAGAAAGAAAAAAAATGCTCAGCTTAGAGGCACCTTCATGTTTTAAGTGTATTATTTCTCACAGTTTAATAGTAGTAAAGTGGTGGTTTTCTTAAACTCAAGATTGCAACAGTGTCTCTTCACACATGAAAAATGAAAATAATTTATATTTGGCTAAGTGCTTTGCTTAGTATCAGGAACTAAGTGGTATATACTAGTATTTCAGAGATCCTAGAGCAGCTGATGAAAGGATAAAAAAAGCTTGCTTTGCAATTTTTAATAGTTTTTAAGTCTAACATTAACCGTTTGGTAAATTCTTAAGACTGTGATTTTGTGTGGTGTTTGGGGTTTTTTTAGGTTTGTGGTGGGTTTTTGTTTGTTTGTTTTAGCCCCTGTTGCATGAATATAATTCTCTAAAATACACAGTGATCCTTTGAAAAACTATTTTCAGGATTTTGAGTTAGTGAAAGGCCATTGTATTGATTCTCAAAGACTAGAGAAGCAGGGGCTGGAACACCCAGTGAGTGTGTGCACGGGCTGCGGGTGGGTCTGAAGGCACGGGCTTCTCAAGCACAGACCCTATCGCTTTAGCGAGCTGCTATTGTGAGAGTGAGTGGGGAGGAAGGTTGTAATTAGGTATCCATGTAGGCTGAACCCGCCATTTTACTAAGCTCTGCTGGAGTAGGTCCTTGTAAGGGAGATGGCAGGAGGCTGGGAGAGCATGAAATGGCAGCCGACTAGCAGTAATCCGGCCATATGCACCCTACAGGAAGCCACTGTTTTGCACAGCTTTTGAATCCGCCCGTCCCCTCTGGGGGAGAGATGGCGGTAGGAAAGAGAGAGTTTTCTGGGGAGGGGGAGGGGGAAAAAAAAAAAAAAAAAAAGATGTTTTGTCTTTCAGTTTACCTTTCTGATGGGTAGAAGACAAAGTCTAGGGAAAGTGACTGTGTTAGTGGTTAGCACCGTGCTCTCTTAAGAAGAGATTGCGTGTCACATTACTCCGGCACCCCAGTGCAGTCCTGTAACACTGCCGGCAAATGGGCCGGGGGACATAGATGAGCCATTCGCCACAGTGGGGCACTAGTACCCAGTCTAAATAAAACAAGCTCAGGGTTTGTTTTTCTAATGGAAAATAGTATGTGTTGTACATAGCCTTCCATAGTTACCAAGTAGGTTGCAGGTTTCACGACTGTGTTCCTCGTCTCTCCTGCAGGCAATGGAGCATGCAAACGGTATGGAGCTGGATGGCAGGAGGATTCGGGTGGATTACTCCATCACCAAGAGAGCACATACACCCACCCCAGGCATCTACATGGGCAGGCCAACACAGTAAGGAGCTCACTTGTTTCCTAAAATGGGACTAAAATTGATTTAAACCAAATATTTGGAGTCTGGTTGAAAAAATGAGGTTACAGATATTTATTTTGAAACTTTTGAGATATGCCAATTGTATTTTATCACAAAGTTACTAATATAAAGGATGCCTTACTGTGTTTCACATAGACTATGAAATCCTACTGTAGTTTATTGTACCTTTTATTTTAAAAAATACTGAAGGAGTTATTTTTAAAAAATATACCCAGCATGATCAGTTAGTGCACCCTTAGCTTACTGAAATACTAAGGTGCCCATTTGCCTTTTATTTTGATGGGAATTAGTCTCAAATCACTAGTGGGTTTTCTGGGGCTTTTTGAAGGTGTTTTTCTTTAAATGTTTTGTTGTTACATTGTTTCATGGCATAGTCCGAAGTGTGTGATTTGCAAGAACACTTAGAAAACCCCTTTAAATAATTTAAATCAAGATGAAGAGAAGATATCAAGTACTTTTTTTTTCTGCTTTTTCTCTTAACAGCAGTGGAGGAGGTGGTGGCGGTGGAGCAGGTCGTCGCCGTGACTCATATTATGATAGGGGGTATGACAGAGGATATGACAGATATGAAGAATACGACTACAGATACAGGTACCTAATTTTTATTTTATTTCTGTAGGAACGGTGGATTTGCTGAGAAAAAAAAAAAAAAAAAAAAAAAAAAAACGGAAAGTTGGGGGTCAAAAAAATTTTAGTTTGTAGCAAGATTCTGTGTGTGTTAGAGCCTCGTTACATTAGGTTTTGTGGGATTAGAGTAATTGTAATCTTCAGTGTTTATGTAATTTGGTTTTAGAGTAAACTGTTGGGCAAGGGGTTAATTGTGCTACCTGAAGGAGGCAGAGCGTGTGCCCTATGAATCTAGTGAACAGATAGATAGGAAGGGAACTCATTTTTCCATGCTGTATATAGAACCAGTGACAGCTGACACACAGTACTGTTTAAAAAGAGGTTATTTGTAGGTGGGATTTTTAATGCTTGACATTTCATAACCATCTCACTGTTTTGAAAGTTACCTAGTTTCAGAGAATGTTGATCAACAAGAATTGTAAGCATCTGTAAAAGCACTTCATGTGTTTGCAAGGCTAGCTAGAGTTTATTAAATTCTGTGTCTAGGAATATCTTACAATTTTAAACACGTTAAATAGACAAATATAAAAGCATTTGTTAAATAACTGTAAGCCACAGCCAAATAAAGCTGAAATCATTCATGCAGGCCAAGTCTTTCAGTGTTAAAGAAATGGTTCTGCTCTGTAGAAGTGATGTGAATAAGGCTTCTTTCATAATGGATGTTGTTGAGTTTCTTTTTTAATTTCCTTTAAAGGAGACGATCACCATCGCCTTATTATAGTCGATACCGGTCACGATCAAGATCCCGTTCCTATAGTCCAAGTAAGTAAATGAAAGTGAATAAATAGAATATGGGTGGCTTAAACCTTGTTGTTACTGGGTTTAATCGATCAGTAGAAATTCTGAATGTGAAAGCAGAAAAGCTAGGCACATTAGAGCTGAGTTGATGTGCGTACAGTTAGTTTGTAGTAATTGCATCTTTTTTTTTTTTTCTCTCTCTCTCTCTCCAGGGCGCTACTGAAGATCAGAAGAATTACAGTTGAGGACGTGATTTTTAAATACAAAGTTCAGATCTTAGCTTCCCCCTACTGCTTTTCCTCTCTTCCTTGTCCTCCATCCAGCTCTTCTACAAATCTTTGGTTCATTTAGAATATACATATTTTCAGTTGAAGTATTCCTGTTTTCCATCCCTCCTTATTGTAATACTCTTTAAATATTGTAATTGTTGTAGTTTTTGTGTAGTAAAACATCTTAAGTAAAATGAAATAGAGAACCCAAAGTGCTGATACATTTTGGAAGTCATTCCTATTTTGTTTTTAAAACAATTGGACTCCTGACTAATCAGAAGAGAGCATTGATATTTTTAAAGCTTGCATGTCATATATAATATACACACTCGGATACTTTAATATAAACCTGCATTTCCAAGTAACTTGTTAATCTTTCTGTTAAAATGTTTAGCTATTACTTTGATAAACAAGTAACGACTTTGATCCTTTTCTGTAATGACAAATTTACTTAGTCATGAACCAGAGGATTTTTTTTTTTTTTTCTTGTCAGGTAGTTGCTTTGAGTGTAGACTATTTGAGCTAGAGCAAAATTTGGTATTTGACTGGGAAAATAGATCCTTGTACACTCAAAATTAAGGCTGTGTTTTACAGATAAAGTTTCTGGATTGCTACACAGTGGATAACATTTGAAGTTAAAACTGTAAAAATCTTGGGGTTTTTATTGTACTTGGTTGAATGTTTCCCCTTAATTGGTGCAGGAGAAGAAATATTTATTGAACATAGCAATTAGTTATATAATTTGCTGTTCATTTAAACAACAACAAAATTCACCAACTTTTTGGTATTGCAATAATGATTAAGCAAGTTTTGTTACCAGTCCTTTTGGGAGTTTTGAAAGTGTGGATGGAAAACCTACAACTACATGTAAACCTTTTTTCTCCTCAATAAAAGTTAATTCCACTGAGATGTGGTTTCTTGTCTTTTGTTCTGCTTTTCATCTCAACTTGGAATATAGGTTAAATGAGACTTGTTATTGCTGTGTGGGTAACAGTCAGTATTTATCTGTTGTCTTCCCTTCCGTGCGGTTATTTGGGATGGCGAAGCGGAGCGAGTAGTCCAGCTTTCTCTTGTGCCACTTCGGGCGCTTGCTGGAGTTGGGATGAGATGGTTTAAGGAGAGAAACACTGTTGACTTTGTTTAGATTTCTGGCAAGTTTCACCCTCTGAAATAGCTCGCCATGTGGCTGGTTGAATGTCCATGTTGGCACAGCAAAAGGAATAGGACTACAAAGCCCTTGCAGCAAAAATTGTTCCATCGTGATTGTCAGGGAATGTCACCGAAAGAGTTTGTTGTAATTTTAAGAGGGTAAGCCTATGAATCATAACTTTGTTAACTATTTCCGAATGTCAGTGCCAGGAACTATTTACGAGTAATTAAAAGAAACACACCCAACTCTTTTTAAAGGCTTGGTACGATATGCCAGGAGAAACTGGTGACAAGTTCTAACTTAATGGTTATTAACGCAGTACTTTTTATCCACCATATTTTATCCATAGTTTGTAGTTGAAAACTAAGTAAAATGAAAGACCCAAAACGCTGCAGTTCAACAAATAACCTCTTCCAACTCTGATGATTTTACTGGTGATCCAGGCAAATTAGGAAGTGTTAAGAAAATTCTTTTCTGGAAACAGAAATGCTGAAGTCCAATCATGGAGGCCTGTGGGTGTATTTAATTTTGGTTTTGTCCTTTCAAAATGAAGGGGTGGAGTGTGTGGAAACAGTGGATGCCCAAGCACGGGAAATAGCTGGAGGGCTGGCTGGGGAGGCATTCAGGCCCAGGGAGTGACGGTAATGGGACGCTGGGACAAAAAAGGTGGCTACTTCTTGCCAGGTTACGGCATTTGCGGCCTGTATCTGCCCAGGGGTGAGAAGCTGTATTGGTCCGCAAGAGAGCGGTTGTTGGACAGATCGCTGGCCTGGAAGCCAAAGCCAGAAAGGAGTGTCTCGATCCCTAGCTTGGAGGTTGTTTCTTCCAACGGTTAGATCGGACAACCTAAGGATCCTGTTTGTCCGTATCAAGTTGTAAGTGGCAGCAGCGTTGCAGTACGCAGTGGGTTCGGTGCTTCATGCTGACTGGTGGGATACTGTCCGCTGGAGAACGGGTGAAGGTGGTGATTCTTACCGCACTGCTCGCGCTCGTACAAGCAGTGCGTCTAATGGATGAGTAATTGTTAGAACTAAATGACTAAAACTAACAATCCTGAAATGGGAAGGATAGCTTGGAGCTGTTTCCTTATTCATGTATTTTTTTAAATTATTATTTTTTTAAATTACTATTTTAAGTGAGATCAGTTGAGCAGAGATGCCAGTGTTAGCAGTTTTCTGTAACCTCTGTGGCTTGCGTTCTGCCCAAGGGTGGGAGCCTCCTCTTTGCCTGGTTGTGAATGGATTTAGGAACATTGTTCATTGTTTATAAGCGCTAGTGATACTGTTGATGAAAGAAAATAGCCTGGGTAACTCTTAACACTGTGTCTCTAAACACAGCTATTTAAACAGATACATTCTTTCTCTAGTCACTTTTGTATTTTAAGTTCTAGGTAAGGAATTACAAGCAGAGTCAGAACTCTGATGGTATACTAAAGTTTTGCAACAAAGTAAAAATGTCAGCCTAAGTAACAAAACTTGGTGTTACTTTGTGCTAGTGCACAATAAACTAAAGTTCACAATTGAATTGCAGGGAATATTTCAATACTGACTGTAGGCAAACTTGACGATTCATTTAGGTTTTTTATAGCCTCAATTCTAGGCTTAGGCTATAGAGTACAAGGTAGTGCTTGCTCTTAAACATAGTGTTCGCAAATGCTCCAAAGAAGCGGCCGCTAGAAGTCCACAACAGCTGCTGCGCAGGCTGAGACTTTGTGTAATGGAAAACTTGCACCTGATGACAACAGTTAAGAGAGGTACTGATTTACACACTGGGCCAAAATAACTTCTGAGTAAGTGCGTGTGTATAACGATCACGTGCATAAGGTGCATTTTATTAAGGCGGGCATTTGTCATTCATCCTGTATAACTCCGCTTCAGGTCTGTGGTGACAGCAAGCCTTCGGTCTCGCAGCACCTCTGCCTGGGTGCTGTGTGATACGGAAGAGGTGTGACCCAGTCAGCTGAAGAAAGCTTTTTGGAAAAGCACCTTCTGTTGCCTGGCTTCAGCTGAGGAAGACCAGTTAGGCCTGCTTACGCCACCGCCAGCTCTGCCTAGCTGCTGCAGTCCTCTAGAGCTAACATGAGTTCTCTGGGCCAGAGAGAGAAAACGATCTGGGATAAACGTTTTCTATTGCTTCCTACAAAACCAGCTTTTGGTTGGGCAAATGATGTGAACAAACTTCCCTCATGCGCACAGTCAGCGCCCTTGGGTTTTAAACAGCAGCGTAAGGCGAGCAGGAAACGCGGACTCTGCAGTATCTGTAGCCATCATTTTTTGCGTTGCTTACATTTTGCTTCTGCATGAATTATTTCAGGTGGGACTGCCTCTGTCTCTGGGCAGGTAAGGACTGTTAGGTTCCGCAGAGGAATGTTTTTCTGTGTCATACAGAGCTGTAAATACAACACTTGGACCAAGTTCAGGTGGAAGGCAGAGTTTCCCTTAAATAAGTCAGTAGTATGTCCAGACACACAAAAATACCATCATCACGCTTTCTCAGTTTGGGTTAAATTTGCTATTAGACTGGAACAAATAAGCTTTAATACTGCTTCTACTGCTTTAGATATACAAGACTAAACATTAATTTTAAAAAAAATGGCAGGCACCCTAGTGGCCTAGAAAAGGTTATGGGGCGCTGAAGCAGATCCCTTGCTGAATTCCATGAGAAGTGAGAGACCACTGTACACAGAATCCTTTCTTAACCCTTGTGGTAGTGACATCTTTGGTATCTAATAGCAGATATCTTTCACATTCAAATTAACGACCAAATTTATTTGGCAAAACATTAAAGATATTTGTTAACCCAGATCTGCAAACCATTCTTTGAATCAGTTCTTGAAGAACAACTGGCTACGGTGGAAATAAGTTTCCCACTGTGAAAAAGGCTAACAGTGCTTCCTGGGTGAGATCACTTTTTCAACTTTAAAAGTAGTTATTTCTCCATTGTCCCCTTTTTATTTTTCTTTTTCCTTTGTTTTTGGTGGAGCTTTCCAACTGTGGGGGTATCTGATACTTTGTGGGTCAAGAATGGAGAACTGTGGTCACCAAGAAACAATGTTGATGTAACTGTTCATAGAACCATAGAATGTTTTGGGTTGGAAGGGACCCCCAGAGCCCATCTAGTCCAACCCCCTGCAGTGAGCAGGGACACCATTACCCAGATCAGGTTGCTCAGAGCCCCGTCCAACCTGGGCTTGAATGTTTCCAGGGATGGGGCCTCCACCACCTCTCTGGGCAACACGTTCCAGTATTTCACCACCCTCATCATGAAGAATTTCTTCCTTAAGTCCAGCCCAAACCTACCCTGTTTCAGTTTAATACTATTACCGCTTGTCCTGTCACCTCTGTCCCTACTGAAAAGATTTTCCCCCTCTTTCCTATAGGCCCCCTTTAAGCACTGGAAGGCCGCAATCAGGTCTCCCCGCAGCCTTCTCTCCTCCAGGCTGAACAGCCCCAACTCTCTCAGCCTGCCCTCACAGCAGAGCTGCTCCAGCCCTCGGATCATTGCTGTGTCCCTCCTCTGGACCCGCTCCAACAGCTCCGTGTCTCTCCTGTGCTGAGGCCCCAGAGCAGGAGGCAGCACTGCAGGGGGGTCTCACCAGAGTGGAGTAGAATCCCCTCCCTCGACCTGCTGGCCACGCTGCTCTTGATGCAGCCCAGGAGACGGTTGGCCGCCTGGGCTGCCAGCGCACATTGCTGGCTCATCTCCAGCTTTTCATCCACCAGCCCCATCTGTGATTCCACCCTCATCCTCCTCCCAGCACTGCATTAGCACCAGGATGCACATTCTCTGCACAGCATCTCAAATTCAGTAATTTATGATCTGACAAAACTTTCAGGCTGAATTTCCTTATGCCAACCCAGTCCCGGAATACATGGAACATAGCATCAGCAGTGAGCAGCACAGGCACAAGATAACCCTCCAAGATGCTTCAGTATCTTTGTCTTTCAAGATTTACCCCAAAGAAAAATACTGGCAGAGCCTCCTGACAGAGGAGTCCTTAAGTTACATACAGGTGTATCAGGGGATCTTGCATAGGTCTTTGTATTTGCTTTAAATGAAAAAGCAAAAACCAAAGCCAAACCAACCAACCAAAACCAAAGTAAACAAACAAAAAAAAACCCCACACACCTATAAACTCAACGGGGTAGAACAACGGATCAGTGCTGTGTAGAAACTGGTCTTGCAAACCTTTAGTAGGAGGAACCATGGGCTGTTTGGACCCCTCTTTTTCATGGCTCCATTTTCACTCCTGTTCTCAGCATAATGTTAACTACCCCATCTTTTACTGATTTGGTTTGTGGATCCAAAGTTATGAGATGCTTATTTACAGCACTTCTTCAGTAATTGTAAGCTGTTCCTCTCTCTCTCATGGTAGAAACCTTGTAAACTCATGATGAGAACCTGAAGGATGGCTAAAAGTAGCTGATGTTTATTAGGCTCTAACATATATGTTTTATAGGTTGCGTGGAAGCAGACACCTACCTCGCGCAGCAGTGCAGGAAAGAAGAACCACGGAATGTTGATTACTAACTCGCTGTTGATGATAGGTGATTCCGCTACACCAGCAAAGCAGATCTTTACAAATATTGCGTAGCATCTGATCTCACAACAAACACATGAAATACCTTCATCGGGGAATGTTCAACTGGTTGACGCTGCTCTCACGTGCACTGCTGGGGTATTTTCGTGTGATCTGGAATGTGGCAGGATGGCAACAGAATGGAGGGCTTTGTCAGCAGCTGCTGTCTCCTCCTTGTCAACTTTCACAGTCTAACGTGCTTTCCTAATGCTCCTATTTCTCTTCTCGTTGTAGGTGTCAAGATTTTCCCTTTCTCCGGGCTACTGGATTCAGTGCAGGATCAGGCAGAGAGGAACAACATTTAGAGAACAGAAAGGTGATCTGTTTCTCACCAAAAAATCCCAGATGCCAAATCCCACGGTTACTTTGCAGCTCAATTCCTCCTGGTTGAGGATCCTCTCTTCCATGAGGAACTGCCAGTTTGGATTTTTAGGCTGTGACTTTAACAATATTGTATAGTAAATGCTCAGAAGCTGGTATCTTAAAAAAGAAACCCACCCGGCCCCACAAAAAAGACACAAGATTTTAACAGTACCTCAAATACATCTTCAGCATGACTGAATTATTTGAATACTTCCCCAGGGCACGAACACCTCTAACAGTTTTTCTTCATTCAGAGCAATAAATTCACTTCAGAGAAAGGTTCATTACAGGTAGTGGAGCTTCCCACTGGCAGAACACTGACTTCCCCGGCTGCTGCCCCTAGCCTGGCACAGGGTCGCTACTCACTCTCCTCGCTGGCTTTCTTCTTCCTGCACTGCCCGGGGATAGTGCACCAAATGCTCTGTTCTGCGTGGCCAGAAGAGAGAGGGGAAAAAAAGCAGAGAAAACAGGTCCTAACCTGCACTGCACTTCCCAAAGCCTTTCCTCCTCGTGCACCAGTGGGTGTCTGAACAGAGAAGCTGCCAGCCTTGTCCCAGAGGGCCACCAAGGAAGCCTGCTGCCTCTTTAGAGCAGGTAAGGAAGAGCTATTTGCCAAGCTGAAGGCAAGCTTCTCGCTTGTGTTGAGGTGTCCCTCATAAGTTTACAACAAATTTAAGTAATAATTAAATTGCCTGATGCCAAATCTCCTGCTTGATGAGCGATGGCAGCATGAATAACTGCGGCTGTCGCGGTGCGGCTGGGGTGGCCTTGGCCCTCGCTCCAGTGTGGCTGGCTCTCCCAGGGAGTGTTTGACACCACCCCCTTGGCTGCTAGCACTCGAGGGAAAGGGTAGCAAGAGCAAAGCTTCACTAAAAACCAAAAGTCTAGTGCTGGGCTTTTGCTCACAGTGGAACAGCGTCCTGGTTTCAGCCAGGACAGAGCTAG
>KL263838.1:8566-20100 GCA_000699545.1 Podiceps cristatus
GCACATGAAGGAGTAAGTGTATCTCGCTAAAATGAGGTGCAAGGCTGAGGCATGAGGAATTTGAACCACGTAACTCGAAGTTTTTGAGGACAGATTCCTCATTCCTGATGGAGTGTGCTGCCTTCCTGACCCATGCTGCTTCTCCAGGTCTACCTATGTCCTGTTTTCTGTTTTAGTTGGCAGATGATACTTGCATAAACACACAGGGCTCCTTTCAGTCTCCAACATAAAGTTAACATGTAATTTGTGAATGGAGAATTTCCTCAGGAGCAGGTAGCGTGTGAAGTTCTGAACCTCAGGGTCATGATGCAGTGAGGCTGAGACAGTGGAGATGTATTTATGGGTGTATCAGCGGCTGAACCGAAACACTGCAGAAATCGTGATACCGAAACACTGCAGAAATAGTGATGGATACAAAAATTGAAGTCATTTAGTAGTTCAGTATTTTCTCTTTTTTACTGATTTGCAAACAAAATATATCTTTATGCTCTCCTCTTTGCAGTGTATAAAGAATTCCTTTCGGGACATAAAGGACATTGGCTTCTTACAAGTCAAAGTTTTAAAGGCGGTGGACCTGTTAGCAGCAGATTTTGCAGGTATTTTTTTTCTATTTTCCAGCATATGATGCTATGATATATTGTGCGCGCTACTTATACTTGGTGTGGTACTGTCAGTTGATCAAGGAAAAGTAAATCTTCCCATCATTTCTCCAGTGCTGCAACCTTCCTCAGGGAACTGAGATACCAACTGGTTTTGACCTCCAAAAGTAATTGAGAAGATCCAGTGGATGGAGATTTGATTTCCCCTTTAGATCTGAGCAGCGCAACCAGCAACTTAGCACTTAGCATAGTGTGCTGTTGCATTTTCCAACAGCAGTCTGTAAAGTAAGAGTTGATACAAAGTGATGGTGCCTGCAAAGCAGCCTCTCCACCTTTTATCGGGTGCCTTGTGAGTTCGTGAACAAGACTGAAGGATTTTGGGGGCATCTGACTCTGTGCTGAGTGCGTGGGCTTGGGTGGTGCTGCAGGCTGTCACCCGAAAAAGCAAGCTTGCCAGCGACGGGGATGCGAGTGCGATGGTTTCTCTTGCAGCTCGTTTGAGGCTTCGATTTGGGGTGATCTCTTTGGTGCTCTTACTCCAATAAAAGGATGGATTTTTCCACTGAGCTGTACCTCAAATTGTGCTTGGTCCTGACAGCAATGGACACTAATGCCTTTTAAAAACACAACTTTATATTGTTTCTCCAGGGAAGGTCTAGGAAATTGATACTTCTTTGTAGTGACTGCCTGGATATTATTATTTTTATCATCTTCAGGATTCTGGAGACCTTTTAATTCCCCTCTGTATTTTGCAACAGCTCGTAATTTACCGACATAGAATTGTGTGTTGTATATTTGCTGACATTGGCTTTTTTTAAGATAACTTGTTGATAAAAGCAGGAAAGATGCTAGAGAGAAAATACTCCTGCCCCATTCTCTGGTATTCATGAAGACATTGTAACATAAGAGAACATTGCTCCTACAATAAGGACCAAAGTACAAAGCCCAAGATTAATCGCGATACTGTTTCAGTTTTAATTCATTGCCTAACCCTGCAGTGGAAAAAAAAAAAAAAAAATGTTAGTGCAAACAATAGTACTTTAAAGAACTGAAGAACTTAATTTGAAAACAAAACCAAAAAACAGAACTGCTAATAATGAAAGGCAGCTTGTACAGAAATGCATTTCTAAATTGACATAATGTGACTATCTATATGGAATTAGGAGTGTAACTGCACTTTACTAACAAGTTTAATAAGCATACCACAGCAAAGCAGAACCTTTGGCAAATGGCAAGTCTTACAGCTGTCTAGAAATACGTGAGGTTTTAATACAGGCAGTGTCCAGGGGAAGAGCTGAGCCCAGAACGTTTTCTGCCCATTGGAAAACTGCACTGATGCTAATGCAGTTGCATCAGTGATGGATTTGGCCCCCTTTCCCTTGATACTTAAACAGGAGCATGTGGGTGGATAATGAACATTAGAAGAGACACGCAGGTTCTTGATTCTGCAATTCAAAGACTTTTCATACAGAGTATGTGACACACATTCCTTGTGCATAGCACAGAATGAAATTCTGCTTAAGTAAAAGGTTACTCAGTCTGTCATTATATTCAAAATAACCCAGGCTTTGAGCCTGATTCATGAAGCAAATGACAAATTGTTTTTCAATGGCAGTGCTGAAAATATCCTAGTATTATGCTGTAATAGACCCACCAAATTGCAAAAGGATGCAGCCATTTTAGGTAAAAATAGCATAATTTCTGATCGTGAAATGAGAGACATAAAGATTAATTATCTGTTCTGAGCCATTCATAAATGATTAGTGCAGCAATTATGGGCTTCCATAATAGAGCCCTCCTAGAGCAGTGCCATATTTCCTGCATTGCCAGGGAGACTGCTCAGATTTATTGTTATTGATAAAAGTAAATTCAAAGTCCAGCTAAAAATCTGATAAAGGGAAAATTGCAGAGACAGGAAGAGGTACAAAGATTTCCAAGGGTTAATGGAGGAGCAGTGTGAGCAGGTAGCATTCCCTCCCTGCCCCGTCTCACAGCAGTCATGAGTCTTGGGAGGGTGAACTTCTGCAGACCAGTCATCTCACGACAAGTGTGATGTCACCTTATACTTTATTCCTATAATACACATTGGATTTTGGTGCGATTGGGATTTCTGTTGTCAGTTGATTGTACGTTGGCATTATAGATTTAATTGCAAGTTTTTCGCCTACTATAGTAATAGCCATCAGGAAACAACATAGTATCTGCTTTGGTTTTGAACAGTGTTTTGAAAATCCTTATTTTACAATTTGACGAAAACTTCAGGCTAGTTTCCCCACAGATATATATCAAATATGTAGAAGATCTTCAAGCCACAGCAAGCCCAGTTTGAGCCTTCCATGCTTTTATATTCCTAGATAATAGTTTTGTTGATGTGAAAATGACTTTCTGCTTTGTTGGATGTTTTCTGTGTACGCATGAGAGTCCTCCTCAAACACTGCATTTGCTCACTGACCAAAAAATAGCATTCAGAATACGAAATTACACAGTGGGATTGGTTTTGGCATATACCAGTTTGCATTTCAAGCACTTTCTCTGAAAGGCTACATGCATTTTCCACACTTAACAGGGAATGGGCACATAAGCTGAAAAGGAGAAGACAAATACATTCCGGTAATACACATGTTTTTTAAACTTTACCAGTATTGACTAGTTAATACCCACTGTTTACATACAGAAAAGATTCCTGTTTAGTTTATAAACTTCTCGGAGTAAGAACCTTAAGAGCTCTGCGTTAATAATACCAAAAATAAGGATTAAGAAAAAGACAGCTTTTGCTTAAATATCTTTTTTGTGTGCTATCTAAATCCCTGTATTGCTGACATATTTAGTTGCCTACACAAAAGTTAGGCTGGAGTTTCTGTGGCTGAGTTACACATGAACACTGAAGATGCGATTAATTCAGATATTGAGCCAGACATGCTGATAAAAGCTACTCTGTTCACAGTGGGAGCTGCTGAGCTGCAATAAGTTGTGAAAGCTAGAAATTCATGTAACGTGAGTTATCAAAAAACCATATTAGCAAACATGCCTTCACTATAATAGGTTCCACTTTGACATCCTTCTTTTGAGAGGAGGGTTGGTTTTTTTGGTTTGGGGGAGTTTAGTTTGGTAGCTTTAAGTACCGGTTCATGCATGGATTCTCCAGTTGATGTTGGGTTTTCTTTAAACTGCGGCACTGTATAGGGTCTTCATAGCTTCAAGGAATTGCTCACATGGAATTGATTGAAGAAATGCTACTAATACAAACACAATGCCGCGCTTCTCATGGTGTGGGTACTGTTAATCACCTGAAGAAGACCACAAACTCTAAGCAGAGGATGAAGTAGAGAGCTCTAGCTGTGGCACTGATGCTTACCTGGGTCAGACTGATGGTACTGCTTTCGTAATGTCATCTGAATAATTGTCAACCTGAGCAGATCTTTCTTGCTATAAAGACGTAGAGAAGATTCACTGTAAATCTCATATTTTTGGGTATTAGAGTGAAGCTACCTGAATGAGTTGTAAGGTAAGTGTTAGAGATCCCAGAACTGAGGATGCATCGGAGATATTGTAAGCCATTTCAACAGAAGGAGGCAATTTGTAGTTGTCTTAATGGATCTTATTTTTATTTGACCAGTCACTTCCTCAGCTCTACTGCAAAGATGCATTTAGCAGTGCATGCTAAATACAATAATGGGCCCGCTTAATTTTTTTTTTTCCTTTTTTTCCTTTTTTTTTTTTTTTTTTTTTTTTTTTTTCTTTCTTTTTTTGTTTGGTAAAAGTGATCCTTTCTGTGTATTAGAGCTGGGAAATGACAGTCTTCAAACACATACTGTTTACAAGAACCTCAATCCAGAGTGGAACAAAGTTTTCACATTGTAAGTGTATTGCTTTTGAAAACATGCTGCAACTCCAAACAGTTAGTCGCTTAACTATAAAAGCTATTGACTTTGGGAAAATACAAAGGTCAAGTTTAAGATATGTCATTTTTTTTCCTAGTCAGAGAGGATGTTGGAGAAATATCAAATATAACTCAATTAAAGCCTTTTGCCTTTTACTAGTTCTTGCATGGAGTTTATTAATAGAAGTCATTAAAAGAAAAATTACTGTGATATTTATAGGAAGAATCATGACTAGACATAATGGAGTCATAGCTGGATCCAAGATAATATAACAAAAAGTAGAGACCAAATACTCAGGCCTACATTTTCCGTAATTTAAAATAAAATATGTTTCACTGAACCATGGTAGAATCCTTGTTTAATTTGTAAGCAAGCAGAAAATTAGAGCTCATGTTATTCTTGATATATCTTCTGAATTTAAACTGATAAAGCACAGTTTACCCTAAATTAGAAGATTAAATTTTTATGGAAATCAAAGTTGTGGGGTTTTTTTGGTTGTCTTTGTTGTGGTGGGTTTCTGGGGAGGGGGGAAGTGGTGGGTTGTTTTTTTTTTTGGTGACTTAATAACAAAAGTGATAATATAGCTATTGCTTTTAGGCAACACAATTTTTTAATCTTGCTTTATGTGGAGAAAGATTAACCAAAAAAGATAATTGAGTGAGATAAATGTCTTCAAGACTGTAGTAGTCTGAGACAAGGCAAGCAACTGCGAAGGCTGGCAATGGAGCATTTACGACATTTGCACCTGTCTGCTGGGAGAACAGTTTGAGAATGATGGACTTGTTGCAAAAGCAGCATTCATAAATGCTAGGCTGGATGTGAACACAATAAAAAGTATCTGATCTCTTTGACAGAAGTACTTTGTTGAATTTCTGTTGAATTTGTGGGTGCAGCTGAATGCACGTCTCTTAGAGTCCTTTCTCTTAGTTTGTCTGTTTTCAAGAAGCTTCCACTCATCGCTGTTTATTCCGAGATTGTGCCAGCAGATGAGTCTTGTTGGATGTTCAGCCAACAAAATAAATCGAATAATAATCTGAAATTATTTTATTTAGAAAGATTGTGTCTATACTTCCCATGAGTCTCAGATGTCAGCTATGGGCTCTTTCTAACTTTCTTATTGCTCTTGCATGTCTAGTTGAAGCACGAAATCTGCCAGAGCCAGTCAGGCTCTCGCATCTGTCCTTAGATCTTTGGCCATTTTTAAAAAATGAAATTAAGCACCTTAAAAGCTATTGATGATTTAGATTTATTTTAGAGTGGGTGGTTTTGAGTGAATCCATTTTAGCTGGAGCATTCAATACCACCAGAGAGCCTTTCCCATCTTATTCAGATTTTCTGTAGCATTTATCTCTGTGTGTCACTGTGAGGTTTTAATATTTTATACCACTGGTAGCTGTATCACATGGAATATGATAATGGCTTGGAGAAGAATGTGGAAGTAGGGTCACAGAAGTGGCAGGTTTCGATAAATTTAAGCCATAATGTCTTGAAAACCGTGGATTTTGTAGTGGTTTGGCTGCCAGTAGTGCCTGGGTCATGTCACAGAACGTGCTTTGCCTGCTAGCTGGAGAGCCAACCGGGTGGCTTTTAGGTTCAGTCTCTGCTCTGCGAGGAACAACTCCACCATGTCACAGGCAGAGGTCCTGGGAGCAGGACTGCTCTAAAACGGCCTACTTTTGGGCAGAATGACAAGCGCGTGCTGTACCATGTACCTCTTTCTTTAACTCTTGCACATGAAAAAGGAAAAGAGTAAAAAATGAGTGCAATGCATAAGTCATCTCCAGTTAACCATGCTTTTGAAGGCATGTAGATACAACTTTTCTTAAATGATACTGATTTATTAATGATCTGATAAATACATAGAATTAAGTGCCTGCTGAGACACATCAGTAGAGCATTTGCAGAGAATGGAACACAAATATTGTACACTGGACCTATAATTAGGGTTGTTAGGGATTTTTTTAAGTAATTGGTTTCATGAATACCTTAAAAGGGAGAACTTCAATAATTGTTCATGTGAAATTAAGTTACATAAGTTTTATTTCCTGGGTTATTTCTTTAATGTCCTGAAGCCTGGTTTTGACTTCAGCCCTTGACCTGTCCCAATCACCAGCTTTTTCTGTTGGAGAGCTGAGTTCTACCCTGTTAGCATCAATATCAACGCGTGAAAACTGTCACCGTCTGGTAGTTATTTTCTTCACCCAGTTTTGGGACTGAAACACGAGGGGAAAGCTTGGGGAATACTCATCATATGATTCATTTTTGGGGGGAATTTAGTTAAATGCTAGTTTTATACTCCAAGGTAATACAAACTTAATTAGTAAAACCGTATTCTTATTCTTTGCGGAGGAGACTGTGTGCATCTGTATCGAATATTATTTTTTTTGTCTGCCCTTTTCATTCCAGCCCTATTAAAGATATTCATGATGTTCTGGAAGTGACAGTGTTTGATGAAGATGGAGATAAACCCCCTGATTTTCTTGGAAAAGTTGCCATCCCTTTGCTTTCTGTAAGTTACCTTTGCCATGTATATCATTCAAACATTGATGGGTTTGCTAGGAACGAGTTACTTTTCTTTTCCCCATAGCACAAAGCAACACAGATTTAAACAGGTTTTGTGGTCTATATATGCCTTAGTTGGCAGTGTTTATAGTTCTCCTTAGTGTAATGAGCATTGCCAACCCATTTTAGTACAAATTTGGTTGATTGGAAAGAACATTGCAGAAGTGTCTGTACTTCATCAGTACTATATGCCACGTAGGTCTGAAAACATAATTGAGTTGTTCTGTATGTTTCCACATCATCATCTGAAGGTAACATTTTAAGCACGTCTTTGTTCTGTCTTGCTTCTTTTTACTCAAGAAAGTAATTGCACATCACAGTAGGATTGACTAGAGATAGCTGTTGTTATTGGCATAGCTGAATAAAATTACCTAAAAGGGGTGTTTTCTACTCCGTAGTGCTTTTAAAGACTGGTGGCTTTTGTTCTGTAAACAAATATGTGAAGACTGAGCGCTACCATGGGAGTATAAAATCAAAACTGGAAACAAAGCAAGCTCAGGGGAAACTGGTTGCTCTGGAGATTAAGGAGAGTTGAAGCTTTTTCAGAAATGGCCAAAAAAGGCCAAGCTAAAGAGAGGGGAACATAAATGGGTCATTAAAAGACAATAATAGAGAAAGAGGGGAAAAGCAGTTTTGTGCTTGGTAAGACTGATTTAATTTTGGAACAAGGCTGGTAATAACGGAGTGAGTAAACCAGATCGAGAGGATGTAAACAGCTCCATGTGTATGTGCAGTATCACATAAGATTCTGGAAACTTTCACAGTAAAATTTGGGAAGACCTTTCTAGGCTGTGGCTTTTATTCAATCAATTAGTAGATGAGGATTGAAATATTGTAGGACTCTTGTGCTCGTATTGCTCAAGTCGTGTAAATATGTTTAAGCGTATGACCGTTAATGCTTGCAATATGTAACATGACTCAAGTGATGTATGTAGTGGAGCGATGCTTTCAGTAATGCACACTGTGATGCTGTGGGTAATAGCTCTCTTGGATAGGCAGGCGGTGAATCCTGATTGAAATTATAGAGTATAAAATTGCAGTATTGTTTTGAAACAGCCCTGGAAACGCATATTCACCTCTACAGAAAGGCTGGCACGAATCTTTCATGGTTAAGGCAAGAGTTTGAGTCTTAGAGGTGGGCTGCTGCAGGAAAGGCAGCATTGCCCCACGGTTAGTGGGGCTCTGTCCTAGCAGAGACTGGAGAAACGGGAGGTTTCTAGAGGGAAAGCAAAGGTCCCATCTGATCAAAGCAGCCATATAAGCTCCACAGAGTCAGCATAGTTTAGGTAAGGGACCAGTCAAGATCAGAAAGGGGGAACTGCAAATACTTGATGTCTCCAAATAAATAATGAACTGCTCAGAAAACTCTTGAACTGGCTTAGAGGATGTGATCCCAGCCTAAGGAATGCTTTATAGTGGTAAAGAAATAGGCCAATGTGCTCCAGTTTTGTTATTATTTTGTGTAAATACGTGTATTTCTTGTGCCTGGGACTTAAAAGCAACGTGGCTTATAAATCTCTTCCGGAAAGTGTGTTTGTTTTCATTCACTGTGTGCTCTTTTCAAGTCCTACTGGAGTCCAGAACAGGGGAACCCCTGCAATTTGGGGATGAGAAGAGCCTAAGCTATAGAGGCTGAGGAGTAAATACGGATCTTTTGGCGCTCTGAGTGCTGTGGTGTGCTTTGCAATCCTCTTCTTTCCATGGCTCGGACTGCAAGTTCTTTTTGAGGCTGGGGATATTTTAGATTGTTTGTCTATTTTAGTGGCTTGAGTTGTCAATATCTCCAGTTTTAGAACAATATTAGAGTTAGTTGGGCATGGAGGATGATTTAATGTTTACAGGGAGGAAAAAACCTCTTAACATCTTTTATTCCATTTTTGATCACTTCGTTAATTTTTCCCCAAGTCCTCGTGTATCTGATGTTACTGGAAGAGAGTGGCTGGAGCAGCTGCTCTCCTGCAGATCCAGCGCTTGCCAAATGGCCTGCGTGATCGGCAGCAGGCTGTGTGGGCTCACAGTGAGAAGATGTTAGATTTGGATTTTCTGTTGATTTTATAGGCATTTGTCAAGTATCCCTTAGGAAGCATGTAACAAGGCAGAGAAGGGGAGTGCATGTGTGTGGTAATGTCCAAACTATTCAGCGTAGGTTTTTTTGTCCAAGGTTTGAGACAAAAAAAATAAAATAAAAATTGTTTATGCTTTCCCTTGCCAACTGATCTTCTTCCTTCCTGTCCAAACTTCTCTGTCTCCTATTTCAGTCAAATCTAGTGTAAATATATTCATCTCTGCTTCTGATTAAAACACATTTTGCACCTATTAGTCTGCTCACAGAACTGCAATTTTCTAAACTCTTTTTCTTGAAATGGGAATTTCGATGTATGTTCTCATTTTGACTATAAATTTGAATGTATCCTTTGAACCATTTAGATAAATATGCTGAAAGAGAACGACAGTTAAAGACTCAAGGAAGCCTCAGAAATCATATAGGTTTAATTTCTCCAATCAGGTCTAATATTTGTCTTGCATTAAGTTCTTTTTTGAAAATAGTGCATTTGCTGTTGTTTTTTCCCCCATTAAAAATGCACAAGTTTGACACGTGTGCTGTCGGCACATGAAGTAAGTTTACTTTAAGAATTGTGTGTGGATGACTTGATTCTTTACTTAATGAAAAATTGCCTTGAATGAAGTATATGTTGGATGGATAGGAAATGTTTAATTTGACAATGAATTTTGGTTTAAATGTGTTCAGGAGTCTTACAGTGGCTTTTGAAAAACATATGTGCACCTTCATCATCATGTTAGCACAAACACACAAATAACCTTACTGCACAAAAAGCTCGGAGATGGTGAAATTACTTATGCTTTACGTTCAACCTTGACTCTCATCTAGGCTTATCGCAGGCACCAAATAAGAAACATAAAAAATTGGGCAGTATGGGAAGAGTTTTAAAGCGTTAGATGATGAATAAAGCTAAAAATGTCATGTACTTTTGATAGACATGATGAAGCAATATTGGATTAATACACAATTTGCTTTGTTCCTCATATAGCTCTATTAATAATGCACTCTAGAGACATCCATTTTGATAGCGTTACACTGAATTTGGAATTTTCTCTATTTGTAGGTAAGTGGGGGACAGAGGGAGAGGAAGCGTTCATTTGCTTGCATTTTCTCTTTAGCTTTCCATGTTAATCAGCCTATTGTATATTTTCTGTTTCTTCTGCCCTTTCAAACTACTGTCCTCCTATAAAGCACATATGAGAAACCTCATCCTGAATACAGCTCTGGTCAGCCACATTCACAGAAGCAGAATTTAAAATGGAAAAGACACAGATTAGTGCTACCAGGATATTCAGCAAAAGGGATCGTGCTCTCGCTGGAGGTGACCAACAGAGTCTGGCCTGCCTAACCTTTGGGCTGAGAGGGGGAGATTGCTTTCTCAGAGCCTGGGGAATGAAGGGGAAGACCATTTACACCAGTGCACAGAGCTTGCTTTTGTGCTAGAAACTGAAGATGATCCTGGGGAATGGAGAAGTAGGGCAAAAACTTCATTGCTTCAAGAAAGGAGTTTGATAGGTTTGGAAGTTTTGCCAGTTTTGGGGGACTTGAACTAATTATCAAAGAGGTCCTTTCCCTCTCTGTGTTTCTTTGTGCCCGAGATCTTAGTAAAAGCAACCATGTTTCTGTGTGAAGGTCTGTCTTTTTTTGTTTTGCTTCAAGAGACTCCTATCTCCTAGAAGGCTGCAAGTTATTAGAGACATGGGAACATATAGTGTGCTTCAATGGATTTGAAAGCAGAGTATATCAAATATCCTCGTGTAGAAAGACCTTTGAGTGAAGCTGTATCACAGAATGGAATGGTTTTTATCTGCTGAATTATCAGCTCAGAGTAGACTTCAGCTGCACCCTTTTTTCAGCAAACAGGAAGAGGTCTATGAAATATTTTTAAGTGCCAGGCAAGGTCGGTAGCCAATGATGCACTGAAAACAAGTAGTATGCCTTTCGCAAGCTTAATTATCTAAAACATGGCCCGAATTCAGAGAGCAGACACCTGATGATTGCAATTACTTAGCACTTGACCATAAGTGCACAGCCTTTTCCAGGAGAAAGCTTCAGAGTTTGAGAAAAGTGAAAGTGCTGCATTTATGCAATAGAGGCAGCTGCAAAGCGCATAGTCGGTTCTGACTCTTATCCCTATCATGAACCAGAAATTTTGGAACGGGGAAAAAACCCCACATATCTTCCAGAAAAAATGACACCTTATTTCTGAAATGAAATTCTCCCCTGACCATGTGCTGCTCACATGGTATCAACAGGAATGTTTTTCTTGAGGATCTTTGTGCTCCCAGGGTTTGCAGCTCCTCCTCAGGCTGTCTGGAAGGCCTTGTGTGGCTCCTTGCTTTCTTTCAGACCATCAGCTCCGTATCTGTTTGGTCTTTGAAAATCAGTGCTCTGCTAAGAACCCAAATTTCCGTTCTACTTTAGATCCTG
>KL263838.1:20116-43941 GCA_000699545.1 Podiceps cristatus
AGTAAAACGTGCAAAGAGTTTGGGGTGTCAATGAATGGGTGTTTTTTTACAAGATCGAATCAAAGTATATTGCAAGACTGGGGAGAAACAAAAAACTATATATTCATGTCCAGGTAAATCAAATATGTGGCTGGGTTTCATCTTTTTCGTGGGGAAATATGTCCTTTGATGAGGATAGGTGTGTGTCTATTACAAGACAGCTTTATGGTATTCAGGGCAAATGGTATGACATTGTGCATCGGCAATGAGCTCAAGCAGGAATATCAGAGGTCCCAAATGCTTTAGATGAATTACCCTTGGACAGTAGCCATTACCCTTTCCACACGTCACGGGTGTTGATGTACAGAGGTTTAACCCAGCGTTCTTCTGTCAGGTCATCAATATATGACATTGAATCTGCATCAAAGCTGGATACAGAGTGAAGTTTTCTTAAAATCAATGTAAAAAAAAAAAAGCCACTAAACCATATTTCTTTGAGACAAGAGTAATGAAAAAACACCCTTTGCTGCGTAAGGGTCCTGTCTTCTCTGTGTTTTGTGTCATATCAATCTCGGCTTTCGCTATTTCATTAAAATTCCCAAGCGGTCAGAAGGTTGCTGCTTAATAGATTTAGCATTGGCTGGCTACATCAATACTGTGTTTAGTCACATTTGTTTTACTGGGGACATCTGTGGGAAGAGTTTAGTAAATATATTCATTCATTTGAAAGGAACCCGGTGCACCTTGGGCCTTGACTGTACGGTGGTCTCATGTACCTGAATGTTTCCCTCAGTTAGAGGCGACTTCTGGCGGTGCTCTGTCTGAAATGCCTCTGTAGGGTGAAATAATGCACAAAGAATTTTAGCTTTTTTTCTTCTAACTGATAATTTCCTTTATGTGATCCTATATGGAGAAATGTCTGTGATATAGAACACACAATTTGTTCTTTCTGTGTTGATGCAGAACAGGGAAATGCACCAAATATCAGCAATTCCTATGAAATGAAAATCCTGATTTCTTTCTGATGTGACCTTACAAAATGAAACGTCGGTGGTGTAGGCACTGCTGTCCTCATGTTTATCACGTGGTTATGGGCCATCTTGGTTGGTGATTGAGCCCCAGTATGTCGTATGCTATTAAGAAGCTTTCAGAGTCCAGGCATTAGTATTCAGTGAGGATATAAAACATCAGTAAACAAATAATATTATGTCTCTTTAAGGACTTCACCTGCAGATATTTTCATATTTAGTTTGAATATTCCTTTCCTTCCCCTTTCCTATAAGTAGATGTAAACATTCATGGGAAAGATAACCCGGTTTAGATGCAACTATCAGGAATATTCATTGAGTAAAATCTGTGTGAGATCAGGTATGTAGCAAAAGGTGTTTGGGAGACAGAAGGAATGTGATCTTTGACATTTAGGTTCGTCCTAGGACCCCAGTCCTGGCTGCTCACCTCTTCCACAGCTGGAGAGCACATTTAAGCAGAGACTGGGAAAAGTACCCAGAGAGGAGAAAGAAATAGATCCAAATTGAAATTAATATGACTGACTGTCTCTCAAGTTTGAGGGAGACGTTAAACAGAATCTGAACTCTGGCCCGAGAACAGCATGAAATGAAAATACAGAGTATTCAAAGCTATTTGGGAGGTTTTATTCTGGGCACAGTTGTGATATGCCACCGATCTAATCTCCATGCAGTCGTGGGTGCTGGAGTTACCCTGCACTTTTTTGCTGTTTAGCACATTGCCAAAACTGTAAGAGATGTTTTTCTTTGACTTTTTTTGAAGAGTGTTTTCTCTTTAGCCAAATGAAAATCCAATGGAGAAATGCCATTTTGTAGCCAGTTGTTCTTCTCTTGTGCTTTTTTTCCTCTGAAGGTCAAAAGCTAACGTATCTGTATGAATGTTTAGTCTCAGGCTGAGTTATAATTGCACATCTTTTACCAGATAAGTCAAGCACTTAGAATTCAAGATGCCAAATGAAGCTGACTGTAAAACTGTATTTGTACTGCATTACTTTCTGCCCAGTAACAACAATTCCCGTAACAACAATAACAACACCATTTAAGAAAGTTTCCCAAGTGGCAAACAACCCCCATTTCCAAAGGCAGACAGAGATGGAAGTTTTGTTGCTGTTTTGAAACTTACTCTGCAAACACACCTGCAGCCCCACCCGAAATGTTTGATTCAGCTCCAGCTCTTAAAACAAAGAATCTTTTCCCCAAAGTCGGAAGCATTTTTGAGTGCAGAATAGGGTAATAGGATGAAATGTTATGAGAAACATGTGTAACTGAAAGACGTGGAAATTCAGCCCCCAAATTAATAGCTATGGAGAGTCCAGAATTACGGTATTGTGATATGTATTGGACATCTACATCTTTGCAGACACACTGGGAACAATATACCTTCTATCCTGTTGCAGGAGAATCCATGAATCAAAGCTTAGTCTAAACCTGCTGCTGGTGGCATCCCCTCAGACCAAAGGGATAACCTCAAGCCAATTCCTTCTGGCCTTGTATCTCTACCATCAATAAATCCTTTTTCTTTCAGTTAACTTGTGAAAATGAACAAAATCTTTAATTTCCAAATGAATTTTATTTTGTTTTCATTCAGTAGCTTTTAAAATTATTTTTTTCCCTTGCTTGAGGGAGGGAAGAACAAACTGTTGAAACAGCAGAATCCTTTATGATGGGCTGACGGTACTGTACGTGGCAGTTGGCCTGAGGACCTTCTGATGCTGCCCTAGAAGAGGACCTAGTCACTTCAGCAGCTCTTCTGTTTTGGGGCTGCAGGTTATCTGAGCCTGCTGGTCTGCAAAATAGCTTTTTGTCTGCCCCTTTCTTGGGAGCTGCAGCATCCTTTGCTGCCAACTCCAACCCTACGTGTACACTCTCACAGCGAAAGCAGCGGTACTTTGCGATCGGTTTAGTGCAGTGACTGTTATTGTTGTTATTTATCGTTATTAAATAAATTCCACATATGCCTGCATAACTCCCAGCATCCCATTAAGCAGAGCTTTGGATGAGAACATAGTTAAAAAGCTGGAGTTCCTGGTTGGACACCACTGAGGATGCAAAGTTGGTCATTATGAGAGCCCTCTACCCTTTCAGCTGTTAGCCAAAAGACCCATCTACCCTTTGACAAGCTATTTGGTACAGAAAGGGTGGAGCAACATTGGGAAGGAAAGTAACCTTTCCCTTGTCTGGTGAAATTGCTTGGTTCCCATTATGACATTTTTTTTTTTCTTTACTCATTTCTGCCATGGTTTATATGAGTGCCTCTTCTAAATGCCAGAGCAGCAATAGCCGTTTTAAATATGGTTGCAATTTCATGCCCCCAAATTTCCTCCGTTATCTTTAATCTTTGATCATTACAGTCCCTGAATGTAGCTTTTTGGTAAGCTGCAGGTTTTTGTTACTGCTGTTTAGAATTAACTGGTCTGCTTCCTAAAAAGCCAAATGTTTAATCAATACATATCCTACTGTGTATAATAAATACATTTCTGCCATCACTTTTTGAAGAGAGAATGCTTTTGATTTGAGCCAAATAGTTTACAAAATGGTGAGGGAGGTTTTTTTTCTTGGTTGTTTGGGGTTTTTTTAATAGATGTTTAATGCAATAGGGCCAACCGGTGGATTAGAGTGTAGAAATGATACTGAAATTCAGGGTGGGGTGGAGGGAGAGGTCTTTTACACGAATTAGTTAATTTTGCGCATTTGTTACAGTAGCATTCGCTCTACTTAAGCTGATTAATTTTTGGATTGCGTTTGTTTCCTGAGTAATAATTTGAGAACCTTGCAATAAACTCAGCGTTAAGAAGTGGGTTCATGTGCAATGGGTAGGTAAGTTGTTGTTTGTGGCTCTTTTCCTGAACTTTGGAAGAAAAAATCTATTTTAAACCTGTAATAACGGAGGCTGATTACTTCCCATCAACTCCCTGGCTTCCAGGGCAGAATTTTCAGACTGGTTATTGCCTGCGCAGCTCTACTATAAAGTACAAGGTCTGTAAATTAAAGTTGGACCATAAGAGATTTAATCTGCAATTTTATAGGTCTCTAATCCAATGGTCATTTTGTATTTCAGGCTCCAAGTATATTATCAGGGTTTGGGGAGGGACTTTTTTTGTGCTTGCAATTTATTTTTTTTTGTTTGTAGTGTCTTCATATTGTGAATTATGGTCGGGAAAATATTGATGCTTTTTTCTTCCCCCCCTCCCCCCCTTCCCCTCTATAGATTAGGAACGGTAAACAAAGTTGTTACACGCTAAAGAATAAAGACTTGGAACGTGCTTCAAAAGGAGTAATTTACTTGGAGCTGGATGTCCTGTTTAATCCTGTAAGTTGAGATATTTTCTTTGCTTATCGCTGGTATAAGAAATGTGTGAATCTGCAAGGACGAGGGTGTGGGGTGACCCTGTAAAAACCAGGAGCCAAGCAAGAAAAGTCCTGACCTGGTTGCGTTTGGTGATGGAGGGGTGTTTCACACTGTGGGTGAAGAAGTATTGGGACATCAGAGCTTCGTGATGGCCGATCCAGGTGGATGGGACAATCCAGGGGCATTTTTGGATCAACAAGTGACCACAAGCACCTAAGGAAGGAGGTGCCAATTACTGAACGCCAGGGCTTCATTTGAAACAGCCAAAAAAGGCCTTAATGTTTAGATTATTATACATTACTTTTAACACCTACTTTCTCCCCAAAAAGCTGACCCACCATGTTCTCTTCCCAGGGTGTTGACAGTAAAATTAATGAGGCATGTACACGGTGCACTTAGTTTTTAAGTGGCTGAGTCAGTCTCAATTGTTCATGCCCTACAGCCTTTTACCAAGTTAAATCCTATTTATTAAGGCCATTGTGGGCTGCACCGCAGCTCTGCTCTTGCTGAAGTGAGTCCATCCTTGCCCAATTTAACTCACTTTTCCTAGCAGCTCCTCCTAAATTGCATAGAGGCTGATAAGAGTGAAAGATCCTGAAATTCCTAATAAACACGGGTAATAAAAAGCTGAAATAATGTTTGTTTTTTGGTTTTTTTTTCTTTTTTTTTAGATAAAGGCAAGTATTAGAACTGGTTTTTTTTCTTTTTTTTTTAGATAAAGGCAAGTATTAGAACATTCAAACCCCGAGAAAAGCGCTTCACTGAGGAGAACCGCAAATTTTCTAAAAAGGTGAAAATTGTGTCTGTGCTAAGCTCTCACGTTTGTTTTGGAAAGATTTGAATTGCCATAGCACGGCAAGAACAAAACCTATTTATGCATAAAATGCCAAACACATGTAAATTCTGTGTATTTCTGTATATAGCAAAGGTTGGTTTGTGTTAACACGAAATTGCTTTCTGATCAGGTTTGCAGCAGTAGTTCTGCTTTGTGCTTCAGGTTGGGGAAAATGATAGCTGCGGATGTTGCACAGTTTGCAGCACCTAAAGCTCAGTGAGAGCCTCATTCCCTTCTTTGGGAAGGAAGAACGCAGATCTAAATTAGTTATTTTAAAAGTCCATAGGATTTTGAAACAATGGCCATTATCCTTTTTTTTAAATAAAGGTGCCATATAAGAAGGCTAAAATTCCCTATTTATTTCTACAGACTAATCCAAAACATGTAGAGAAAAGGTTCAGTGTTTTGATTACATTCTCTCTGGCCCTTTTCCTGACACATGGCCATGTTTTCAGAATTGAAGGGGATGAAGGTAGGTTTGTGTTGCTGTTTTATTTAGGATTGGCATCAAGATGGTTTTTTTTTTTTTCTTTTTTCGTTTTTTTGTAGTGATAAGAAAAATCTGAAAGGTTTGGGTGTAATCAGAAAGCAGACAGGAGCTGGAGTATGTCTCTGAAATAGAGGGTTATTTGTAATATATGCCCTGGCATGTATTTGTAGCTTAAATTATCCCTGTTTCTGAAGCAATAGTAGGATATTAGAGTGTTTGATTTAAACTCCTCTTTTCCTTCCCTCCTCCCACTCAATATTTATCAGATCTTATCAAGAAATGTTGATCGCGTGAAAAAAATCACCATGGCAATATGGAATACAATACAATTCCTTCGGAGCTGCTTTCTCTGGGAGTCCACGGTAAAAAGCGTGATAGCATTTGTGGTAAGTGGATTTCTTCTTTTATTGCATGAGGCTAAGTGATATAAGATCTCGAGTGTTACCGTGCGTTCCTCTCCACCGGTGTAAAGCCCTTTATCATTTGCTGTTATTGGTATATTGTAGCTGCAGGTTTCGAGGCAGCTTGGGCCACGTTGGGCCCGATGGGCGTGGAAATTAGACCTTCAGGAATAACCTTTCTTTGCTCGGGGCAGAGGTGTTCACCGACCTGCGCCAAGCACTGAGGATGCCCACGTCCGTCATGGGTGATGCCATGCTGTAAAGGCTGTGACCCTGTGTTGACTCTGGATTTTTTTTTTTTTTTCCTTAAAACATGGCAGCAGGGTGGTAGGAAAGTAGGGAGGTGGTGGCCAAGAGGGTAATGCAGGGAGATGCCTTTGATGTAGTGAGCTGGTGGATCTTGTCCCTTCTATCTTCCATTATAATGAGACGGTGCTTCACCGCAGGTTATCAGTGTCTGCTACGCTCGCGTCCCTGGGGCACGTCGGCAGCTCTGCTGACATCACCTGTTGCAAATCTGTTCTCTTGATGGTAATAATATGTTGCTTTAAAGAAAAAAAAAAAAGGAGAAAAGGAAAAGACTGGTTAGCTCTGCACTCTGCAAACAAAAAGCCAAGTTCTCCACCTGCCTGTCCCACTTTTCATCTCTCTCCTTTTCCTTTTGGTAGTAAACACCCCATTTGCAGTTTTCTCATAATCAGCTCAAGCACAAAAAGGTTTTGCCTGCTTTTTACTCTGTGGTGTGACATTTTCTTCATGCTTGAAATGTTTGGCATGCCACTAAAGGTTGCAAAGTCATTTTGTGGTGGTCCAGTATGGAGAAAGAAAGTTTGAGTGTTTATTAAGCAATATAACAGCCATATCTCCAAGATTTTCTCCCCTTTTTACTGTCTGTGAATTATAAGTTGCTTTTAAAGGTTCTTTTGAGGAAAATGTTTCAGTGTGTGAGTAAAGTGGAACCATCCCTGATTGTCTTTGCTCTGGAGCTTCTTTCAGAGGAGCTGTCTTTCACCCTGCAGGTTAGAGGGATGACTGGCATGTAAGAGTAGGTAGGATGAGAGGGTCTTTTCTCTGTAGTTTTTCTTCCTGTTGCTCAAAGCTTTTTTAGATAATATCTGAAGTTAATGGTTCAAGAGCTGGTGGAGAGCAGAGCACTGGTACCTCATGGAAACAGGTATGACTGTGCTCTAAGTTGTGCAGAAGGGAGGTGGGTGGTCATGCACCCTGGGGCTGGAAAGGGAGGAACAATTGTAAAATCCTAGTGCCGATGTCCTGCCATCACTGTACAACAAGAATCTAAGCACGTATTTAAGAGATTTGCTCTTAAGAGATTTTGCACAAAAAGACTTGAAGTTACAGCTGTGAAGTTTGGTTTTCTAGATTTAGGAAAAGTTTGGAAGTGGTGGAGAGGCAGGAAAAGAAGGTAGGAAAGTAGGTCTATGGAAAAAAGAACTAATTCCTAGTGAAAAGGAGGATGAGCAGGTTACAAGTTACAGATCAGTAACATCTTTACTGGATACCGTAATAGTCCTGGTTTCCTGAAAGAAAGTGGATAATGGGAAAGGAATAGAAATACGCAACTCTAAGAATAATTATCACAGTTTTCTTCTACAACCCAAAATTTAAGTCTATCTGATTTTTTTCTACATAGGAATAATTCTGGTCTGGCACTTAAAACTGCTAATTAAGTGTGTATCTCACTGTTTCTAGTGCGTATGTCCATAGTATTGAAAATACACACACAGTGTGGCAGATGCAGCATCCCTCCCTGCCCCAATCTGTACGTAAAATCCACTCTTAACAGGTTAAATAAAAAGAGTACCAAATATTGCATTTTTTAAAATCATCATTCCCCAGCAAGCGCCATCTATGTACCTTCAGTACCTGGCTGGGTATCAACTTAGCCTGTACCAAATTTGTCTTTATCGAGGACCCGCGTGTGGCTGACACTTAACACCAGAGAATGCACGAAGCTTCTCACCCAGTTTTCAGCTGGGTTCGTGAAACCGTGGCTGGTAGCTTAAGTGCCAGCCAGGCCCTCAAACCGTAAAATGCATTTTTTTTTTCCTTGCAGACTTTATCCCTTGGGCCAGTAGCAATAACCGTCATGACCATATTCTACATATTCCACGTATCTTCACTGTGATAATCCCAGAGATCGGGTGCTCCTTAGGATCCCCCCCTCCCCTGCTGTATCGGCCTTGGTTTCCCTCGACAGGTAGCCCATGCCCCTTTCTCCAAGGAGGAATAAAGGGAGGGAGGAGGAGGAAAACAAGCAGGTAGTATAATCATGTAAACCTTATTTTCTTAAGCAATCAGACAAAAGCCACTGCCAGACAGAGAAAATATTTGTGAAATAATCAGAGCATGGCAATAGGTCCCTTACACCAAGGTTTAGCCTTGGTTACAGAGTTCTGCCCTCCCCGTTGGTGCTGGCAGCGCGCCCGCGTGACTAGGGCATTAGCTGCTGCTTCTGGGTGCAGAGAGAAAAAGAGGGAGAGAAAAAGAGGGACAGATAAAGAGGGAGGAAACAGAAGACAGCACAGGCAGGACACAAGTGAATGAGAAAAATGCTATCGCCATGTTTTCTCATTGATAATATACATCATCCCAAGCTAAATTTCTGTATTAGTTTGTAATGGTGAGAGAGGACAATCCAAGAACATGTGATGAGTAGATTAATTCTTTTTGCACTATAAAAAAGAAATTATATTTTTCATCAGCATTCTGCTATTGTAATCTGATGATTTTTAACCTGATTTAACTGTATAGGTGCAGAGGACACTGCGCCTGCTCAGGCACAAGTAAAATCAGATTTTTTTTTCAAGTTTAGATGCTTTGGAAAGAGGGTTGAAAGGGAGGTGAGGTGAAAAGCAAAATTTCACTTTTGGTGATATTTGCCCTGTGCCCAAAGGGTTTGGTGCAAATTGTGTTGTGCAAATTCTAGAAAAAAAACATCCTGGATCAGAGGAAATAGTCACACGTAGGTTTTCTGGACTCTTTGTAGTGTACATTTCATCTTGGTCTGGTGTGAAAAATGGACACATGCGTTTGTCTATCAGGAATATTCCCACATGTGGAAAATGTTGCCTGTAGAGTTAATAGTGTTCATATACCAGGACAGATCTTAAAAGACTTTGTCCATGTGTTGTTCTCCATCAATTCAGGATTTGGGGGGATTTGTAGATTTTCAAGACCAAAAAGCTCTTCACACATTCTTCTCTGTTTATTTAAATTTGATACAGCTATCTCTGTATTCAACCCGACATGTTGTGTTTTGACTGCCTCTCAAAAAAGGCTTTATTTTGAAGACACCCAGAGACATACGCTAGTACATCCCTGTATGTTTTTTCTCATGTGCCTGACACTCTTCATATCCTACCCTGGACAATTTGCTCCCAGTTTCCAGGGTGAATGGTATGGTTTTAGCCTGGTCCTCATCACTCCTCCCTCTTGTCACACCTTTCTCCGTTGAGGCATCACTTCCGCGCTGCGTTACCGGTATCCAAAAAGTTGGAGCTGCGTGGTGAAATGTGCCTGGGGGAACGTCTGCTCGCAAATCATCTTGTATATTTGTCTGATTATAAGCTGTTTGTTTTTCCCACTCACGCATGTAAAAACTTGCGTTCGTACCTTTCTGATGCGCTTACGAACCAAATTCCTGGTCCTTCACTTCACTTGCAAACGCTCCCTGCCTGCTCTGCCCCCCCTTCTTCCCTGGTCGTGGAAGTTAAGTCCATAATAACTGAATCATTCTTACTGTACAATATGTATTTTTAAAATATTTTAAAAGTTAATTTTAGTCACAGAATGATTTTCATGAGGAATTATGCATCATTGCACATTGTGCTTGTGATTTTATACAACATAATTACACCTTCTATTGACAGTTTTCTCTGCATTAATGGTAATTATGTCATTTAATGAAATTACAGTAATTGCATTAAAAAAACTATAATCTGGTGCAAATTAAAAGGATATATTGACTGGAATTTTTACTATCATGTATTTTTTTTTAAAGTTTGCATGATAGTTGCAAGAGACATTGACAGGATCGAGCAAACGATGGGAAACCAGCCACCGTAGCACCTCTGGTGCGACTGGCAGCGCTGATTTGCTTCAGGGTCCCTGCACGCTCACCCATGCCAGCATACTTCATTTTTACTGGCAGCGTGTCCCACTATATCAGGTTTAGGCTTCTTGCTAATCGAGGCTGCTGCCAGGGTGGGTACAGGTGGGAGCTATTTTTCAGGCTCAGCCCTAGCTGGCAGCCTGGGCCAGCCAGACGAGGAATGCAGCATGCATGGGCAGTATTTATTTATTTTGCAGTGACATCGTGGTGTGTCTTATAATTATTTTATGATGGGTTAGTACCAGGAGGAAAGGAAGGAATATGTGGTGATGCCACGTAATGTGTTGGAAATACAACGTTTCTGATCAAACTGACTGGAGTTGTTTACTAGTGGGCAGATGGGAAAATGACAGGCGTGGGATCGTTCTGGAGCAGTTTGGGCTTCCCAAAAAGCCAGCTGATGCGAGAGGAGGGGAGCCCTGGGGGGTGTGGGTGCCCAGCAGAGCTGCTGGGGGTTGTGGATGCAGCAGGAAACCCAAACTTAAGCTTTTGAGCTCCTTGCTGCGGAGGTGCGATTTTGGTACCCTTCTCCATTAAGATCTCCAAAGCTTTTTAAATCGAGAGAGAGCTGGAGAATGCCCTGGGTTTTTTATGGTGTTGGCCCGTTGGGCTGTGGGAACTGGAAGCCTGAGGAGCCAGAGGGCAAGCTGGATGAGGCTGAATGTATGTGCGTTACTGTGCCAGTTTGCTTCAGTCCTAATCTGGGATAGCAGAGAGACAGGTTAGGCTCTGCGGCCCATGAACTTCTGGGCATCTCTGAATGTGCCGCCACTTAAGCTTGCAATATGGGAGCTGGATCTGAGCCCAGTTAAACTCATCTCACAGAGGAGACACCAGCCATTTTATTAGACATGAACAATTTTTAATCCCTGTTGAGCTAGGCTGTATGTATACTGATGACCTCTAGGCAAAAGGCCATTAGCTTGTTGACGGTGTCCTCTAAAATTGCCAATTGTGTATCAGGAAGAGGGAAATGCTTTTTCCCCTCGGGAAAAAAAAATGCTTGTTAACTCAAAATCTAAGCCTTCTGGAGTTTACTTGGGGTCAATCTTTCATTCTGTGCATGGACAAGTGTCTCCTGCATGTTTTGGTTAGATTTTCCCAAGCAAAACACGAGAAGTTCTGGTCTTGTTTGTACCAAGCATAATTCAACCCTGCACATGACAATATATGGGTTAAACATCCAGCTTAACTTGCGTGTTGTTTTGCAACATAGTGATTTTTTTTATTTCTCCCCCTTGATGGGAGGGGAGTTATAGATAAATAAAGATAAATTCTTGGGACAAAAGTTTAACAGGGAACACGAGGAATCTATCGAGAAGGGGGACCTGTAACAGCTCTGAAATCCAAACAACAGGATAATCCGAGTCACCAAGTGTCTCTTGGACTTCTGGCCAAGGAAGCAGAGGATAGAGGTTAAATTTAACTGAGATGTTGCTCGTGATTTACCAGTAGATAGTAGGGTTTCCCTCTTCTATAAGGTGGGGAAAGAAGTTGTGCTCTCACATGAGCTTCCCCAAAATCTATCTTATTTTCCCCATGAATTGTCCGCTGATTTTGAACAAGCAGTTTTGAACAAGCACAAACCACCCTGCCATGACTACATGTGTAACTGATGAGAAGGGTATAGTCTTTTTTTTTTTTATCCTTTTAGCTGAAGACGAAATATAAATCATTGTTCCCAAACTATTCGGGAACAGCATTAAAGTAATGGTAGATTAAAATGTCTCCACATTAAAAAGCTAAATAAAATGAATAGATGTAATCCTAAAGAGAGAAGAATGAGTATTCTTCAAACACTGAATAGAGAACTTGGAAAAGAAAAAGCTTAAAATAAAGTATTAATGCAAAAGAGATGGTCTTTACTTCCGCTTTACTGTAGAGCTTTTGCTAAGGACTTTTTTCAGCCCATTTGCAGCTTGTGTTTTGCTACAGTTTCAAAGAAGCAGTCGTCAAAGGGACGAATGCAGTTCCTATTTAAATAGGGAAGCTGTAAAATAACACTGGTACGAAAATTTGTTCATATTTAAGACTAGAGCTAGTGCTGGAGGAGCAGTGAAAGGCAGGGTTTCAGGAATTTGACCTAGTAAGTAATTCTTCAGAGCCCCTTACATTTCCTCCCTGCTTTCCCTCCGTAAATCCCTGGCAAAGGCACGTCTTTAAAATTATTGTCTTGAACTCCAGTGAAAAGGCTGGATCAGAGGTATGTTTTTATTTCGAGCTATTATATCCCAGTAAAAGCGTTTTCCTAATGACGGAGGAAACGTTTACATCCTGCTCCCTCCACGCTGCTCAAGGCAGCGCCTGTGAAAATTCACCATTTGTGCGTGCAGAGCCGTTAGGAGCACGTTACCTGACACATGCAAGTAACGCTGGGACGAGAAACAACCTTCTCTAGACAGTTAAAGGTGATGGTTTTACCCTTCTCCAAGCAATTTTTACATTTCCAGTATTATTCTTCTGTGGTTGAGGGGCATAGAATTTAAGCTTGGGATCCCAGGCTTTGCTTTGCTGCAGCAGTTAAAATTCCTGGAATAGCAACAGTGATATTGATGATGCTGAGAGACACAGAGCAAAGTAAACACATGTTATTTCCAGCTCCTTCAAAAATGCAAGAACAAACAAGGACAAAGTTAATAGGGAAATAACCACTTAGAAGCTTGACAACATGATAAACAAGATTTAAAAAGCAAAGTTTTGAAGCTTTGGGGTCGGGGTGAGATAGAGCTGAGCAGAGACCAGTACAAATATCTCTTTTAACTTTTAAAATGATAGATGATTTTGTTTCCAGCTCAGGGGTTTTGGAGATTTGCTTTTTTACCAGTGAAATGTTCCAAAATAAAATTAAAACCGTATTTTGCATCTGAGGAGTAATATTCATTTCCCATGGGCCTGCTTAACAAGGCACTTACCCAACATAGAGTATCCCTTGCTTTTGGGGTTGTGGAGCTTCCTCTTAAATCGAGTTTATGCTCCTATTTTTGAGTGATAGTAGTGCTTTCGGTGCTGTGTACTCAAAGCTTGCATGCATCACCTAGGAATGATTCCCTTGCACATGGTAATGAGACCCCCAAATCCCTGTCTCTCACTCTTTAACTGCATTACGTTTTTTTCAGTTGATGATAAAGCCTTTTAATACGTTGGTGTTGTATGTTAAATTTTACAGAGTATTCAGGTAAAAGCCCAGTTCTGCCAGAGGATAAGCCTCCGTAGAGCTGCTCAGGAGGAATGCGTATGCAGGCGTCTAGTAAAGAATTAAGGCAATGAGAGAGAAATTCAGCTTTATTATGGTATGTAGATGTAGCCCTAGAAGGTGCCTGTATTCAGCTACATGTATCTAGCTAGCTGTCTGTCTCCAGGCCTGGATTAGAAATAGATAGTTTTCATCTGTTTGGCCACCTAACGACAGCCCACAAAGCCAAGCCTAAATGTGCAAACATTTTATCTAATAATAATACTTTTAAAAAAAAAGGGGGGGGGAACCCCAACTAACACACAGAAAAACCAAACCACCTAATGAAAAAGGGTACTTTATAGCTAGAATCTGAACTAAATGCTTCTGCAAACAGTTCTGACTGGCTTTCTGCTCGAGTTGTGACCTGTTGGAGAACTCTGCTCGGTGCTTGCGTTTCCAGCTAATTTGATATTGCCTTTTTTTTTTTTTTTTTTTTTTGTGGTTGCAGCTTTCATTTGTTTCGAAGCTGTCATTTTTATTAGTCTCCCTGGCTGATCTTTTTGGGCTCTCGTCAGGTGGTGTATGTTCTCCATTGTCTGCCTGGTCTTGGCAAGCTGTAGGTCCTTTTATTGCCATACGACGTGGGCGTGCTTGCAGCAGTAGCCTGTAATTATACCCACCACAGGTGACAGTTACAAGAGAGCTTTGGTAATAATTTTAGCTGCCTGATCTGATGTTTATGGAGAGCGAACCCTCTTTGTGGTCTGACTGGAGTTTGCTATATTGTTTTGTACTTTAGCTATTTCATTTCTGAAGCCCCCCCCCCTTTTTTTCACTAATATAATGTCTTGTGTCTTTTGAAGTTCTGACATTTTGTAAGAGATCATTGTTGACCTGTACGTTTTCTATTTATTTTTTGCATGTCTTGTATTTATTTTGCTTTGGCAGGGTAAAATAACACTCTTGCCTGTTGCTGGTTTTATTTGTATATTTAACATTGCTGAACTCCTGTTCCTAAGCACTCGCTAGCAGTGCTGTGTTCTCCTGGCTGTGACGCTAATCACAGATTACCATTTAATTATGCTGTTTTAAAAATCTTTGACTATTATTTAGCTGTTTTATAAAAGATCAAGCTTGCTATCCATGAAGGCAGCAC
Source organism: Podiceps cristatus (assembly GCA_000699545.1). Taxonomy (NCBI): domain Eukaryota; kingdom Metazoa; phylum Chordata; class Aves; order Podicipediformes; family Podicipedidae; genus Podiceps; species Podiceps cristatus. The sequence goes on from KL263838.1 coordinate 34,659, forward strand.
AGGTTCCTTTTCTCTCGATGGAACTGCAGAACTTGTATATGCCGAAGGTGAATTTAGCTCATGATTCTTACTGTTACCTTACAAACCTCCATCCCAATGTTAGGAATTTGTGACAAACAGCGTGGAAAAGGCTGACGTGCACGCTGCCCGCAGGCTGGCTTTTCTCTTGATATATTTCTTTTTGCAGTTTTAGATTCTTTAGAGGAACTTGAGATTCAATGTCTTGAGCATCTGCTGAATTTATGAGAAAGCAATAATTTGTAATTCTTATCAATTGACTGATATGTTGAAAACCAAAAGGAATTGATTTGTAACCATTTGCTACTTTATCTGGTCCTAAAGATGGTATTCCGTGTCAGGATCCAGTCATTTTTATTCTCCCAATAAACAGGCAGGCCAAAAGGCCTGTTGCCTTTTCTGAAATTTCATGTTATTCATAGATTAGAAACTGCATAAACAAGGATGGAATTACTATTTGAAGTTTAACGAATGATGCATCTGTATGAGACTCATTAAACAAGAGCATGAGAGAGAAGCTACTTACCCACCACTATTGGAAGTACCAGAATTTGAGAAGTTTATGTGTAAGATTCCCCAGGTTTGACGTGGATTTGCACTACGCAAGCTGTATGGAAAAAGGCGTACAGTTCAGTGCCCCCTCACCCCCCCAAAAAAAAATAAAAATAAAGAAAAAGGTGGGAAACCCATAGTATCTATTGTGAAAAAGGTACATATTGGGAATTGAAATTGTTATGAAAAGTAAAAATCTTTTACTTAGTGGGCTCTTTTTTTCACCAGAACCTCAGGTGTATTGATTTTCTTTCAGTCAAGATCTGCTTGGTTTTGTCTCATTATTCACATTTCTTTGACCTGGCACCTCTTAGAAAGTACTTTAAAGCACTTAGTTTTACAGGAAGATTGTAGGCATTGACTATTATCTCTTGTCATTGGTGGAAGAACCCTATCAGTATTTTGTGGTTTTGTTGTTAGGTGGGGTTTTTTTGTTTTGTTTTGTTTTTGTTTTGTTTTTTTGTTTGTTTTTGTGGTTTTTTTTGTTTTTTTGTTTTTTTAATATTTAAAAAGGCAAATCCTTTTGTTTTAACACAGATGTAAGGTTAGAACAGTGCATTCCCTTGAAACAGATAGGCATTTTTTATTCCTCTAGAATACGAGAATAAGCAGAGACATGTCTACATGTGGTTTAAATCACTGTAACTCCATTAACTTCAGCAAACCTGTGTTATTTAGCATCAGTTAAAAATCTCCATCCTCTTTTTGGGGCAAATCCTGCGCAATTAGCAGGTTTTCTGGAGGAGGAAAATCCTGTAGGTGGCGATGGACCCTCAGGAATGAGGCAGCTCTGGCTTCTGGGAGCTGCTTCTGGCAGGATTTCTTTCTCTTGCTTGAACTATTTTATTTTTAATTTAATTCACCCGTTCTCCCAGTGCTAATCTAACATTAGTTGCCGAAATCTTGACAACTGGAAGAAATTTCCTATTTGAAGGTAATTCAACATTTTGGTTTTATGATGGAGACAGATGCACCTGAGGGGTTTTTCTTTTAAAGCATTTTACTACTTGTGGGGCTGGTTTTGCCTTTTTTTTTTTTTTTATTTTTTTTTTTATAAGAAGAAAGAGTTGGATCCTTTACAAGATCTGAAATAAAAGGGGATTAGTATAGAAGGTACAGAGCAAATATCTTTTTTTTAAACCATGTTCTCTTTTAGTTTCACTGTTCTTTATTAGCAGCTAAGATGTGCTTTGACTTAGAGGTTAGTTTTAAGTGACTAGGAAGTTCTCAGGTTGTTCAAGGATAACAATAAAAATAAAAGATAGAATTTGTCCTTGTTTTTTTTTTTTTTTTTTAAGAATTCATTGGGAAATAAGGCTGGAGCAACGGGATAACTGCAAAATCCCAGAAATCTGTTTTTAAGAAAATCTTTACTATTAATTATTAATAAATTTTACTATTGCCACAGTAAAGGATTACACTCGTACCAGTAGCATCGATAGTGTTTTGATCACGTCTCCTATCACTTCATGAAAATTAAATCTATTAATCTTAATTGTGACATCTGCACTGCAGTCAAGCTTAGCTTGCTTTCAGGGTCCTTTTTGTTTTAAAGGCAGTGCTGTGATTTTGAGAAGTGTTAATAAATATATAAAACATGCAGTGTTTTGTACTAGTCTACTATGCTGATTTATTTTAGCCTTACCATTGCCCACGTAAAATCAGCATGTTTACTGAAAGATGAGTGTCATACGGGAGCAAAAGTCTCCACTAAAATAGCCTTTATCTACTCCACTAGCTCAGGTTCAGAACTTTCTACTTGCTTTTGGGGCGAAGTCGCTGCCTTCTGTACTTTCCTTCAGCTTTCATCTTTTAATGGAGCAGAGGAGCTGCACAGCTCTGTATCAAAGCCAATTGTCAACTTTCATTAGAGGCAGTCTATTGTTTGTTCAGATTAGAAAGAACTGCCTTACACTTTGACTTTGAAGGCTTGTTTGTTTTTAAATATACCAGGTATATGTGACCTTTGTCATTTGTGATGCGCTCGGCTTGACAAATTTGAGATACACATTTAAACAGCAGCAAAATCTATTTGCCATGCAGGTACTTCACAAAGGGCACTTTTGGTAGGTCTAGAAAAGTAAAACAAAATCCTGCAGCTAATACAAAGTATTACTAGATGCATATAAACTGTTGTTAGCTAGCACCGTACCTCAGAGACGTTGCACGGGGCGTGGGGGGGAACCCCACTGCAGCACCCGTTATTTAGCAGTGGGTGGGAATCCAGTCAGCTGGTCTTAAAAACCCCATCGCATTGTCCCTGCGAGAGCTGTTCAGACGTGGCCTCTGTCAAAGCATGATGGCAAGGAAGTCTAATTCCATTAAAAAAAAAATGCACTAAGCAAATTTCCTTAATGTTTAGAATATTAAATGGGAAATGCATAATTGATACAGTGATATTAGCTTTTTTTTTTTTTTTTTTTTTTACTGAACATGCCCATCAGGAATTAGATGATGACTTGTTCTAGCAGTTAGGCAAACTTCCCCAGATACTTCCATGCACACATTTGGGAAAATTATTTGCAATGATATATTTCAATTTCCTTAATAAACTAGACCTTTCTTCCTAATTCCCTTCCCTTCAAGACCCTCCACAGGGGTTAAGAAATGAAGTATTTTGAAATTACGATTGGGTAACTGTTTCTATGAATAAAAACCTAATCTATGCTTTTTTAAAAATAGATTTATATTCCAAAGCTGGGAAATAAACAGCGGTGGTAGAAAGGAAATATGAGATTAATAAAAACAAAGACAATTTGCAGAGCTACTCTGGATTGGTTTTTGTTTTGGGGTTTTTTGGTTGTGGGGGGTTTTTTGTTGGGTTTTCTTTTTTTTTGGTTGGTTTGTGTTTCCCCACCCCACCCCGGGAAGCAGTACTCTGTAACAGCAAGCATTTGAATGGCTTTCCTGCTTTCTAGTTTAAAAGTTGTATGAACACTAGCAGAGACAGTGGTCCTTTAGTGGCCAGCGAATACTGTTTTACACCGTGATACCTATAGTAACACATACAGAGTGACTATGAGATCAAATGCTCCGGTTAAAAAGCCTTAGGGAAGCATTATGTGTCTGAGGTCTGATCTATTGTCTGGGAGGTCGGAGAGTGTTAATGCACTCTGCAAAGATTAGACTCCCTCTCTAATTGCTCCAACACTTCCTTAAAGGATTTAAACAGTCAGGAAAGGTGATGCTCCTTGTCAATTTTTGTCTTCTGACAGCCGTTGAAGTTTATCTGTCTTTCCGCAGAGACCACTAGATCACGTAAACCAGGCAATGTCAAAAGCACGAACCCTGAATTAGGACTGAGAGCAACGAATGCCGTTATTTACAACTCCATTATTTCAGCTTTTAAATACTTTAAGGGTTGGGGACCAGGTCACTCTTAGATGCCATTGCATTTACATTTGGTGATGAGAACTCCCAAAGTCCCACAAAAAGTTTGACTCACCGAGTTTGGTGAAAAGTCACCCTTTCCATTCTGAAGTGGAAGAGATTATTTCTGCATCCCTTGGAGTATGGCTGGAGCTTCCCCACCGCACCGCTGCGGCTCCGAGTCGGCGCGTGTAACAGCCACTGCTGTTGGACGCAGCACTGCTTATTTATCTTTTATTTAACTGCAGTGCTAAATCTGAGTTACTGTGAGGCACTCTTTGCTATTTACCCCAAAATTTTCCTTTCTCTCCCTAAATCTGATAAGGCCTTGATTTCCCTTGGTTCATAGAGCCTAAATCATGTATCCAAAAAAAAAAAAAAATCTGGTAAAGCTCACGCAGGAAAGTTTTCCTGCTGCTTACCCAACATGCCCACGCTGACAAGTACCTGAATCCCCATCACTGGTTTTACAAAGCAAAATAATTTTTTTTCCAATGGATCAGAACCACTTGAAAGACCCAGGTTGTTATTTTACAGTCTAGCTATTTGAAAATCAGCACCAAATAGCTTTGCTGCTGGTTTAGAGGACTAACCTATTATAATGGCTCACGTTCGCAAAGGCAGCTGCTTTTGCTTGGAAAAACTCTTTAAGAGCAAGGGATGAAAAAAGGTGAATGACGCAGAGAAAGGAGAAGCACAGCTCAACTCCAGGAGAATTTGTAAGGTTTAATATTTCTGCCATAAGGCCACGGTATCCTCATGTTTACAGTAGGGTAACGTTATTGTAACGAGAGTGGAATTTGACCCATCTTTTTAAAAAGATCCATTCCTGTTTCACAGACAGATGTGGGCATGTCCTTTTTCACTGCAGCTCACACACCACAACAGGTCCTGCAGAACAGAGAGCCGTCCTGAACTTATTTTTTCTGGTGGATCAGAAGCTTTTTAACTTGAGATAATGTCTATGTTTTTGCTAGTCTTGCAGCATCTAGATGTGTTGATGTATATAATCCATTTCACACATATAAATGTATAAATATGACCTATATAAATATACATCTATTTAATGCCTCTTTTCTAGACTCTGAGCAGATGACTAATACAGCTGTTCAAAGGAGAAAAGGATTTTTTTCTTTTTTTTTTAAAAAAAGCCCTCTTGGCTCTGAATCGGAAATTGAGGAGCAGAATTCATCAAGTGTATTCTGATCATTCTCACGTGGGTAGTTCCTCCTTCCCTTCCTGTATAGCGTGTTCCTTTGCACTGTTGCTATATTACATGAAATGTTTCATCTGTATATAAAAATTAAAAATTCAAACAAAAATCTGGCCCACATGAAGAACAGGCCCTTTGGGCATATGGTTCATTATGCATATTCGTTTAATTACTAAAACACTTGGGATGTCTCTACTGCCCTTGCTTTCAACTTGTAAAGTTGGATCTGTTCTGCAGCACAGAATATGTTGAACAGGCATGTGTCATAAAGGACTTCAGTTTTTTCCTACTTAAAACCCTATATATGTTCTTGGCTGGATTGTTAGAATTTACTGAATATTAGTTCAACCCACTGCATCAAAACAGCAGTTTGGGATCTCTTTTCCCTTAACACCTTCTCTAACCCCAAAAAGGCAAGTTTTACAGTGGTTAGTTCCGAGTCGTGTTTAGTGTCGAAGTAATGTGAGACAGGGGATTTTGATTTCAGGCACATTCCTACAAAGCACCTAAAGTTGCACGTTGAAGCTGTATAACTTTTATTAGCTAAGAAGGGATCGCTGTGATAGTGTGACTTTAATTGATTTTCAGGGCAAACAGGTGGTGATGGTTTAGGCATCCCCTAGTCTCCTGCCATTCCTAATTTGGAGCTGCACATATAATAGCTTTATTAAAATAAACAATCTTCTGGCTTTAGTTTTACCTGAACAGCTGCCTGAAATTGCAAGAGTCTTGCAACTTTTTTTTTTGTTGTTGTTTTGTGGTGTTTTTTTTTTTTTTTAGATTGTTCTGTATTTTGGAAAGCAAGGCGCTATAGGTCTGCTAGTGAAAAATCTCTATTACATAGTCATGCTGTCAAGATTTAGGATTTTTTTTTTTATGTCGCTGATGTTGTTGCTGGCTTACAATAGTAACATATTTAGGGTATAATTACAGTGAGTCTCCCAGTCATCTTCATGCATTTGTTCTTTAATGCAGCAATTTTGTCACACTGCAGATTATGAACCTGCTAAAATTATTTAAGTGTTGTAATCACTGTCACTGTTCTGACTATCCACCGTGTGTCAGGTGTGGGGAGGGATGGGTTCTGTTATGATTTTTACTTTCCTCTTGACTGTAGGAAATGGGTCTCGGGTAGATGAAAAGGCCTTCTGGGCTCTGGCACGGGGCTGTGATGCGGAATCCCATGTACAGCATAGGGTGAACCTGCTAAAATTATTTAAGTGTTGTAATCACTGTCACTGTTCTGACTATCCACCGTGTGTCAGGTGTGGGGAGGGATGGGTTCTGTTATGATTTTTACTTTCCTCTTGACTGTAGGAAATGGGTCTCGGGTAGATGAAAAGGCCTTCTGGGCTCTGGCACGGGGCTGTGATGCGGAATCCCATGTACAGCATAGGGAAAAAGGATGTTATCTTACTGCTTTATACATGTTTTATAGGTGTTTTTAGATTTCTGGTTTTGTGATCTGGGTTTACTGGGATTTTTTTAGTTTTAATTTTTTTCATTTAAATTTTTTCTCCTCCTGCTCTGGTTCAATCTGGAAACATTTTTTTAAGACTGGAGCTTTTGCAAAAGAGAGTACCAGACAGTTCTGTAGCATTACAGTATACAGCCACCTATTTTCTCATTTATGTGGGCTTACTGCAACCTAATTTTTTTTGTCATGTCATAGCTGGAGACTGCCAGGGAAGTAACCTTATCTGTGATCCTCTTGCCACTGAATACTGAATTTAAGACTAATTAAACATACATGCTTTATTAGAGAGCCCTTTTTTACTTTACTCATTCGGCTCTAATATACACTATGAATGTGAAGGAGGAAGTCATTAAAGCAGTTTAAACATATCGTTTAAGCCTCCCATTTGCTATCAATTGTAACCCAATGATGAGAGCTCAAAGTTAAAGAACACTTCCACCAAATACTCTTTCCACCGCTGCACAATTACGTCACCATCTGACCCTCACTGCTAATGTTTCTCACGATGTTAACAAATATGTCTCCAAAGTAAGTGGGCATTTATCAGATCAGCTAATGATAAATTTTTTCATGACCCTTTTAAGGTGTTCACCTTACCCAGAATAAATAAAATTTACCTACATTTTTGCCTCCTTTTAAATAGCACAGATATTTTTTTCTGATGCTTTTTGAAAGAATTATTTACTATAAGATCAGGCTTTTAACTTGCATAATGCCCGTCTTCCCTGCAAATAGATCATAACTTTCTGTATGAGCGTAATTCAAAAACTATGATCCTGCTGATAAACAAACCAAAACATTAGAGATAAAAATGACCATTTAATTTAGCTATGATACAAAACAACGGATTTTTTTTCTTTTTTGGCATGCCACCCTCCCCTTTGTTTCAGGACCTTCCCCCACTGCCTTTGTCTGTGGAAGTTACCCCTTTAGAAATTACATGCAGATTTATTCCCCTGACCCACTCCCAGCAGATTACCCCAAAAGATAGAAAACTGTTGTAATATTTTTTCCCTGTTTTTCAATTTTAAGCTTTATTGCTTGAGGGTCCTAACTGTATTTTACTTGGCACAGGAAATGTGAAATATGTTAGATAAAAACATGAGGGAAAAATTAGACCAGTCAGCATGCTAGCAAACAGCTATTTCTTCAGTGTCTGCAGCCTAAAAGGGTTTGAAGTCTTTGACTCTAAACCTGTTGTACGTAAATATGGAATCCAAAGTGTGTGTTGTTGTAGCTGGTTTTGTTTTGATTATCCTTTTTGGGGGGGGGGTTGGGATAAAGAGAAAGTAGTAGCCACAAGAAAAGGGTATAGACACCCTGTTGTGTGGGTGTCTTGTGGTGGGCGGTTAGGCTTTGGGCTTTGACTGTATGTGTCTTACAGGAGAAATAAGACACACCCCGACACACACACTTTTGTGTTGAAAATGATCATCCACACTGACCAATTTGACAGATAATCTTCAAATAGCTGGAATGCCGCATATAAATCTTAAACTTACGTATAAACTTAACAGGTGATAAGTTTAGTGGAATAAACTTGATCCAAGCAGCTCTTCCATCACCCCTCATTAAAGAAAGCTCTCTAAGGATCTTGGTTTTAATTTCCTAGGCTGGCTAATCTAATTAATGTATTCAAAATAACCAAAATAAAGGAAAACCCTTACTTTTTAGTTGGTTTGATTTTATTGTCTTGCTATTTATCTTGTTCTGATTCCAGGCATTGTTATGAATAAAGAATAAATTCATCGAACCTGTTAATGAGATAAAAGCAATTCAGGATCAGAGTGTGGACATTTTGTGTTTGCAGTCTTAAGTGTAGCATTCCAGCCTTCCCTGATGAAGTTACCAACAGCAGTGTCCCAAGGGGACGGGGGAGAACAGATTGTAATATTGTCAACTCTTCTGATTTTGCTGTGACTTTTACAGAATAACATGCTTTTTTCTTAAAGCGCCATTTCTTAGAGTCCTGCGATTGCACATGAATCACAGCTTTCATTTAAAACACAGATGAATTTCTACTTCCTAGCAGCAGCGAAGAAAATGAGATCCCCCTGAAGAGTCTAAACCAGACAGTGATAAAAATGGCCCTAACATATTCACTTAAAGAGTATGAGATTTTTTGTACATTCTTCAGGGATTTTTTTGGTTGTTCGTTGGTTGTTTTATGTCTTATTTTGTTGGGAGTGGGCGATGTTGGGTTTTTTTCCTCTTTTCTTTTGAATGTTCAAACCAGTGTTAAAATTGACCCTGATGAGTATAGTTTCTATCCTCCTGCCTCCTTTCTTCAAAGGCTTTATTCTGTCATTCATTTTCCTTGTTGCGTCCTCACATGTAATGTAAATTGTCAAGCATAAGTTGAGTATCTCAGGTTTTTACCCCACCCCTTCACCTCATCCTGGGCCACTTTCTCAGCAAGCTGTAGCTGCGACGGGCAGGGATGGGACGGGTGGGTATAGCAGCAGGACATGGCTTTGGAGCTCTGTCATTTAGCCTACACAGCCTACTGAGGTGGGCAAACATGGCCATGTTGTTTCTGTTACCCAAAACATCTTCTGAACAAACGAAAAAAAAAAAACCACCCAAAAAACCCCACACCAAAACCCCCAAAACAACCCCCAACAAAAAAAAAAACCAAGGGACCCCCCCCACCC
>KL263838.1:43993-92276 GCA_000699545.1 Podiceps cristatus
AAAAAAACCCCAACCAAAAAACCAAGGTAAACCCCCCAAAAAAACCCAAAAAACAACCCCCAACAAAAAAAAAAAACCAAGGGAAACCCTCCCAAAAAACAACCCCCAACAAAAGAAAACAAAAACAACAAAAAAACCAAAACAAAACAAAACAACAACAACAAAAAAAAAAACAAAACAAAAAACAAAACAACAGGTAGTAAATGGTAGTACTACTACATGGTAGTAAATTGTATAAACACATCCTTTATTCCTACTTCTCAATTCTGTGCAATCGTACATGTAACACAGACTGAGTTATTTTGGGGCACAATTTGATGGTTTGGTCTCGCTTTGGGGTGTTAGGTGGATTTTTTTTGCGTCTGCCTTTGTTTTTAGATTCCATTTGTGTTTGCCCTTGCACAGAGAGCTTGTGTAGAAGAGCTGAGCTTTTTGCCTGTAGTGCACCCTTAAAAATTAGTAACTTGTACGCTGATGTGTGGAGCAATAGAGTTAATTTGTAATGTGGCATAAATATTTAAAGACCTCTATTCCTTCAGGTCATTTTTGATTTTGGTCATTGCCGTTCAATACAATGCACGTTTCATACTGCCATTGAGATGCTCTGTGTTCTTTTTTCAGGGACACAAAAAGCAAATTAAATCTAAAGTAAATAGGTTTCTTCTGAGAGTGCCAGCTTATTTAAGTATAATTTCTCTTCCTGCCATGTTCTTTTTGTTATTTTGTTGTAATGTTGGAGTGACTGTTCATAATCGACCCTTCCTTGAGCTCTAGCTTGATGGCTATGAAGTGGCATGACCACCCTCAGCTGAGCATGGCACGTTGACAGTGCGTCGTACGGACGAGAAGCAGCGTATTAGTGAGAGGGATTCCCAAATACATCTTTGGAAGACAGTCTGTTCTTAAAAAAAGAAAAAGAAATCTTTGGGAGAGGGTCTTTATTGGGAAATACATGCTACGTGACTGCCTCAACCTTTATTTGCCGTGCCCTGAAGTGGGGCTATATAACACTAATTTCCATAATTAGTCATTATTAAAGAAAACATAAAGGCTTCTTTTTTTTTTTTTTTTTTTTTTTTTTTTTTTCTTTTCATATTCTCCCTGGTCCAATGCACAAGCCAGCCCAAGAGCACAGGACTTATTCCTACATTCCCATCAGGCTGAGCCCACATTATGTACCCCGATTTCTGTTAGTGTTGGCTCAGCATCGCTGTATTTGTGCATCTGTATTGTCCATATCTGGAAGAGATATCTCTGTATATACAGATATATGTACACATATGTATGTCTTGCTCAATATGAGTGTGTTTGTTTTCTCCTCTACTCTTTTACTCTCCCTTTCTAAGGGCAGGAATAAGTATCTGTCAGAAATAATTTGCTGTCGACAAGCTTACTGCCTCCAAGGGATTCGAATGCCCTTTTGGGGAGCCAGTATCTTACGTTATTGGTTAATAGCCTGTATTTTGTTTGGGGCAGAGGGACTGGAAGCTTAAAAAAAAAAGAAAAAAAAGAAGACAAGCTAGACTTTGTCCCTGAATATTTAGCTGCAGAAATTTCTCTTCATTTATGGAGTCCGTTTCTGTGTACATGGCAACTTGAGGCTACATAACGCAGAGATAAATTAAAATTATGCAATTTCTTTCCCCTGTAAATAAAGGGGAAGCATGTCTTTATGTCTCAAATCAAAATCAGTGTTTTGATTTAGTTCAAAACATAACTTGGGCATTGACAGCAGTATCAGCTCAAGTTTTTCTCCTGACTTTGTGAATAGACCATGTTTACAAATTGCAAGGGAACTTTTGATGAAGCCGTTAGTAGTTCAGAGTTCAGTTAAATTGCTTGTGTTTTTGAAACTTGGAGTTTTGAATAATATTTTTCACAGCTCCACTGGTGAGGCATTTCATTAGCATTGAAGCCTATGCTGGCTGAGAATATAACCTTTTACCATAGGTTCCTTGAGTGCATTTAATTTTTTTTCACTTTTATTTTTTCCATCTGATGGAATGTATCCCTCTTCTTCACCCATCACTGTTGTTTTCCGAGTATTATTCTGTCACATGACACAGCATCTTTTACTTCTCCATAAAGACTTATCAGGTCAAAAGAGCCTGATTTTTTTTATTTTTTAGAGGTAAAAATAATTATAATTACTGGGTAGAAAAATTACACAGAAAATCCTATATAATGCTAGGCTTCTAAACCTCTTAAAACGGTTCTATCCCATGAGTGTGGGTTTTCTGGTGACAAATGTTTTATGGGCATACTTTAGTGGACACCCGTCTAAAATCTGTTCTTAATAGATCCTAAATTGGAACCAGAGAGGCAGAAAACCCAGATTTGAAACGTGTTTCTAAGGGTTTGTTTTTACTTTCAGTTGAGACTGCCTTCTCTCATCTTTTGTACTGCTGTCAAAAGGGCCACTCTCATGGTTGTTCAAACTCCATGCTTCTTGACAGGAACAGTTGGACCCCTCTTCAATGATTTTCAGATGAAACAGCTTCCAAACCTCCAGAGCTTTAACTTGTAGTTATTAGGCCCTTTGAAAAAGCAACGCATTAATCAGCTGAAATCAAGTGGTCCTTTCTCAAAGACTGTGATATTGCTGTTCTCTTCTAGCTAGAACTCTAGTCTAAATATTAGTTTCAAGAGCTCTTCTCTCTCTTCCTCTTCCCCTCCCCCCCAGAAATGTCTGTCCCATTTCTGTTTCTATTTTGATCATTGTTTTTATAATGCTGTGAATTAAATTGTTCGGTTCTGTAACAGGCTTTTATGCTCTCAAATTGCATTAAAAGAAGTAAGGCAGAAAGCTATCTTCCACTTGTTTGACTTTTATTTTAGAAATCGGCTACTGTCCTTTTAACTTCTCTCATGCACAGTATGAGTACCATCAGAAAAGGTGTCAATGATGTAATGGATTATGTCTGACAGAACTTGGTCTAACAACGATGTGAAACATTGAAAAAGTATGGTTTGTTATTACCAGATCATTTGAAAAAGGTCTTGGTTTCTGTCCCTGACTTCTGTGATATTGAGCAAGTGACCTGAACCTGTTAATGACTTTGCTTACCAGTCTATGTATCGGGCAACAGACAGGCTAGGGATTGCAAGAAATCAAGATATAGTTCTTTGTAATACATCAACAGCTGAACCATTCCCAAATTTTGACAAAAAGTATTGCTAAGAAAATTATTTATAGAATCATAGACTCATAGAATGTTTTGGGCTGGAAGGGACCCCCAGAGCCCATCTAGTCCAACCCCCTGCAGTGAGCAGGGACACCATTACCCAGATCAGGTTGCTCAGAGCTCCGTCCAACCTGGGCTTGAATGTTTCCAGGGATGGGGCCTCCACCACCTCTCTGGGCAACCCGTTCCAGTGCTTCACCACCTTCATCGTAAAGAATTTAGGGAGGATAATGCAGGAGCTTCTCCCAGGCATAAGGTGTTGCTGGGGAGAAAATAAAAACATGTGTGATTGAGAACCGTGTAATTTGAGGAGTAGGTGTCTGTATGGCAGGGCTGCTGATGCTGTAGTCGGTGTCAGGGAGCTGCGTGAGAGTTGGTAAAACATTGGGACATTGGGCCTGTTTGGGAACTGCTTTGAAAGCTGATGCTGCAGAACTACTTAAAAGGCTGTTAGAATGCAGAAATATTTCTATTCGCTTTATAAACACCCTCTGAACTTTCATTATGTACTGTACATTCACAGCAATCATTTCCCATACCTCCAAGGCTTAAATAATTTCTGAATAGCTAGATCAATTTGTCTTGTGTCTGTCTTGTGTCACAGTAATGAAAGTTCCTTCTACCGAGGCGGTAGCAACTCTTCTTAAGGAGATGTGGGAGCTCTATCAGAGCATGGCTGTCTGAGTTATAACTCAGCAACTGATTAACCAGTCAGCATTAGAAAGGAAGCAACAGTATGCCTCAGCTATCAATTGAGACTACAGTGAGATTTTGTAATTAAGTTTTAAGTTTTATTTAAGGTCTGAAACTTAATAATACACAAAATGTACTGTTGGATCTGAAATCACCAAGGTCTTGATTTTGTATCTTGCCGAAATGACCTGTGATTGCAAGGTTGTATTATACTTGCAACTGAGCAGAGTGATGTTCATATAGGATGGTGACAGATGCACTAAAATTGGTTCAAGTCCTGCAACTGAATGAATGAAGAGAGGTACGCCAAGAGCTTCATTGACTCTAGGACTTTGCCTAGCTGACTGCCAGTGGAGTCTTTTTGCTGCATTAATCCCTTCAAGGCCAGGTTGGACGGGGCTCAGAGCAACCTGATCTAGCTGAAGATGTCCCTGCTCATTGCAGGGAGTTGGACTAGAGGACTTTTAAAGGTCCCTTCCAGTCCAAACTATTCTATGATTCCATGATTAAGAGAAGACTGAGTTTGCTAATAGCCCAGGGAGATGATATAAATGCAACCTCCTCTAACAGGCTGAAGCAAATCTTTTGAATCAATACCTGGCAATATGAATTTCCATGAAGGAGTTTACATAAGGATCAGATGTATATTTATATGTGTGTCTATTTTTATCTGTCTATATATACTAGAGATAAATATCTGTATAGATATGTACAATAACAGGTTCTTGTTCCTCGGCGTGATGTTTGAGGTAGGACAGGAGCTGGTATCACCTTCACTTTGTCTTACAAAACAAGTAGAGATTCATCCAAGGGAGCTGGAATAGCTTCAAAGGAATTTGTTCGGGTTAGAACTTTTCATTTATGGAAGGCCTTTTAGCTTGGAATATCACAGTTTTTGAAGTCTTCATAAACTAAAGCCACACAGAACTCCCATAAGACAGATCAAGTACCATGCCATCTTGGCCAGGATTCTTGTGTTTCTGTTGCATTGCTTACATATGAAACGTGGCTGATGGAATCATCACTTCTAATTTTTCAGTATGTTGAAAAGCAGGATCAAAAAGGAAAAAAAACCCACAAAACCAAACCCCCCAAAACTCCCAGAACAAAAAAATACCACCACCACCCCCCCGCCCCCCAAGATCCTCTTCTAAGTTCCTATGCTGCAAATCAATAGTATGAGGATATATTGTCTGGGTGTTGGCCCATTTTATAAATGAATGTATCTCCAAGATTGTTTTACTGGCCTACAAATGCCAAGAACAGCATGGCAGTCGAATTCCTTGCATAGCAACAGCTAACATAAAATCAGGTTCACTCTAGAAAATTCAGCTGCTGTTTGGGCAGGGTTACATATACAGTCATTGTTTCTTGGTTTATGTTTGGCCCCTGGTAGATATTAACTGGCCATTTGTCTGATGTCAGACAAGTCTTTTTGTTTAAAAGTTGCAACAGCTGCTGTTTTGCAGGGATGTGAATTCTCACCCCACTGAACGCAGTGGGAAGTGCTTCTTTGGTACAGTGTGGTAAGACTTTCAGGTCCGTAACACAAAATTAATTGTCGTAAATATCCCCTTCTGTAAGTGCCAGTGTTGCCTTTATATATAGTATCTGATGGGTCAAGGATTGAAGGGAGGTACAGATTTAGCTTTCTGACCACCCATCGAGAGTTTTCTATTCATTGCAGTTTGAGATACATTAACTGGATCAGACTCATTTTCACATATCTGTATTATTTTAAAAACATGATTTTTGTTTCGGATCACTCCAAGTTTCTTTAAGGGAAGAAAAAGCAGATAAACATGTTTATGCCTTGTCTTTAAAGGAAATTGTTTAAAATAGCTTCAAGTTACTACCAGCATTAGGCAGTTTTTCTGGAAATACTATGTATGACTAGAAAAGGAAACGGGATCACAATGTGCATTTTATGGCAGTTGCAGGTTTAGTTTATTAACTTTGCATTGCTAACCACTCCAAGTTTGGAGTCCTTTCAGGTATCATTGGCACTTGTAAGATAGGATTGCAGTTTGGCTTGGTATCATATTTTTTAAAAAATCCCAAGTGCTTTTTAAATCCTCATCGTGTTAGTTACATGTTTTGCTGATCCAATTTGCAGAACAAAACTTCAAAATTTGGCTTCTGGTTTTGCTGTTAGTGGATTTTGTCAGATACCGCTCCAGAGGCACAAACTCATGCCATTTCTGGGCAGAGAGACTCCAAGCAACCAGTGAAATCAATGTGCTGTGCTGAGAAATAGCAAGGGTATGGGAATGGAGAGTAGGCTCTTCTGGATCCCTTTCTAAAATAATGCACGGCATGCAGCCTAGAGCTTTGCCTCCTGGAAGGTGATGGTTCTTGCTCTGTGCTGCTGTGCCAAGAACATAGGTGGATTAACAGTGAGGATGCATTTGCTGATCATCCTCTGTGGAGCGACAGTGGAGCTGGATGGTTCCTGTCGCACAAGAGGAAGAAACTGTTCTCTAGCCTGTGAAAGACCCCTGGCAATTAGGGTTTGATGAAGTGGAGCAGGTTTACCTCTATAAGTGGGCCTCTTGTGCACTAGCTGTAAGGACAAAGGGCTTTCAGGCTTGAGGGAGTCTCAGGAAGGATTGAATAAAGCCTTCAGACTAACCTTATGTTTGTGGCCTTGTACTTCACCAGAAAGGGGAGGAGAAGCTAAGAAATGGGAGCCTAATGGATTCAAACAGAATAGAAAGAGAGCACGCTTTGCGAGCAGATTTTCTTTGCCAAAATAATAGTATGAACGAGGTTAACAGATTCAAGGATGAATGTACATAGGGATAATGACTGAAAGCCCTTCTTATATGTCTTTCTCTTTAAACACTTGTATGTATTCCCTTCTGCTGCTTTATTTCTCCCAGGTATTTGTGGTCACAGTCTGGAGCATGGAACTGTACATGGTGCCCCTGGCTCTGCTGGTGCTCTTTGCATACAACTTCTCTCTCGTCACAACAGGGAAGGTCAACAACACCCAAGATGCCCAGGCAAGTAAAGTGGCGGTCACATTTCTGGCAGCCCCAGCTTGAATTTGCCCTTGAGCAAAATGTCATGCATTTTAATGGTATTAAGCTAGTTGGGTAGCTAAACAACCTTTTTATTTCAAAGTTACTGAAAAGAAACCTCAATCCTCACAATTTTCAGAATTCAATTCAAGCAATAAACCATTCAGAGTAGTAGGAGAAGGTGAAAAGAGTGTGTAGGAGGGAGATTTCACTAGCTAAATAACTACAAACGTTTTTAACTAAGTTGAATTAAGAAAGACTTACAAAGCGACAAGTCCCCAAAACCCATGCCCCTACTGCTCTTACACTTTGCGTTGCACTGATGATTCATGATTCGCAGAAGAGGAGAGTCAATAGCAGCTGAAAGAGAAGTTAGTTGTTTTTAAACCTTGTCCTGGGATCTGAGACTTTAAGAAGCCCTTATTCTGCTCCCCCACACCCTCCTTTTAAATGACTTTTTTTTATTTATTTATTTTTTTAAATTTTGCCCTTGTTTTTTTTAACTTGATCTTGGAGAAAAAAGGTGTAAATACAAAAAGAATGTGTGACAAAGTGCTACTGTTGGTGTATGAGATGCTGTTTGATGTTGACCACTGTCTTTACTTGCATAACAACGATAATTGCAGTTAGAAATTCATGTGTCCCTGTATTATCTTGTTTTTGAATGCGTAACAAGTACAGTAATGAAATACAGGCCGAATTATATCTCCCTTCTAACTTTAGACAAAAAGATGATTGACATTTGTACCTATGAAGAATACTTTTACCCAAGTGAATCACATGGGTTTTATACAAAGAAATAATATCCCAGAATTAAAAAGGGTAATAGCTGTTTTATTAGTTTTAGTGAGAAAAGTTGCTCCTCGGTCAGTTTTCCTTCATTCCCAAGTGGGAAGATTTTTAGAACATAGGGGAAGTTGCATTATAAATACGGAGACATTGACTTGATTCTGCAAGTTATGCGATGCCGTGAAATTCAGGAGTGCATTTTGCATAAGCAAAGTTACACATCTGCCTAAGTGCTTTGCAGGATTGGGATCATATGGAACAAGTAGTCAAAGTGCCTTTAATATTACTTGACTTCTTTTTTATGTGTGTCTATGATTCTAACCATCTGTAGGTCAAAAATAGACAATCAGGTGCTAGCCCTAGTCTTATCTGTCCTGCAGATGAGAAAAGGTTTTCTTCAAAATACAGAGTATTTTTTTTATTTTTACAATCATTTATTTTTCACTTCTTCAGGCCTTGGCTGCATGTGCACTACCTTTTGGCTTTTGTGTGCCAGCATGCACATTTCAGGTATACAGAGAGATGTGAGCAACAGTCTTTGCAAATGTGGACCTGATATTCTCTCTGATTTCTGTGCTATAAAATGGGGATAACAGTGTTAACCTTGTATGTGTGATCCAGTTGCCAGGAGGCTAAATTTGTGAATATTAGTAAAATGGTTTATAATATATAGATGGGAGCTTCTATAGAAATGTAAAACACGATCAGTGTTAATTCAGTTGTTCAGGGTATTCCAGAGAGCCAAAGAGTAAACGTGGGTGTCTGAGCTCTCAGTACCTCTGCATACTGGATGCAACTTCTTTTCTGGTGAGGAAAAAAAAGAAAAAAAAAAAAAAAAGAAAAAAAAAAAGGAACAAAACCCTAAAACAAACAAACAAGAACCACAACAATCTCTCTCTCCCCTCCAGACCCCAAATCCAAAACATCTTTTATTGTGATTCTTCACATTCTTTGCATGTTTATTGTATTTAAACTTGTAGTACACTGATTCAAATGTACCTATTAAATAACTAAGAAAAACTTGGAGGACCCTGTTAAAGGCTCAGCTTATTAAATACCTGAATTGAAAGCCAAGTGCTCCTAATTTCAAGCCTTAGCCAAGTCTTTTGTTTTCTTCCCTACCTCTCAGCATAGAAGTTAAAGGGAGGAAATAATGCTGTATAGAAATGTGACTGTGATTCGTGAGATTGATTACGTTCATGCTAATGTATTTTCTAAAGTCTAATGTTTCAGTAATGGCCCTAAAGGGAGGAAGCAGTCATTGTAGCCGTGAGGATGAAACAAGTTGAGTATAGAGTCCTCAGCCTTGACATACCGGCTGGTTCATTTGTCAGACTAAGAACAAAGCTGTTTACAGACAGTAAAAGTTGGCAATGAATTTGAAAGCCTGTTGCCTTCAAACTACTGGACACAGCCACTAATGCTTTATTTAGACTTAAAATTTGTATAGGGTATTGCATGCTTTGTTCAGGGTATCACAAAAAAACCAAGTCCTTGAATATAAAACGTTATTTCTGAAAGGTGAAAGTGGTAGGATTTTTGATGACTTGCAATGGAAGTGGGAGAAAACTGTAATAAAATGTTGTGGGAGTATCATAAGCTTTTTGAACATTGCCTGTCACTGAAAAATAAGTGTAATGTTTTGTAATATGGACGTCTGCTTTTGCAGGAATTTATGGGCTTGGATGAAGATGAGGATGAAGATGATAAGGTAAGCATATGTCAGGATTGTGTTAGCTAGAATCAGAAGAAATGTGGGAGAGCACAAACCCACCATCCTATCTCCATGAGATCTTCATGTATTATCTGCATTAACTGGGCAAACAATTGTTACCAGTTTGCTGACTGGCAAATTTGAAAGTATGAAAAGATTGGTTTGTATCACATTCAACATCGGCGTTACCTGCATGAGACCGCTGAACATGAATTGGACCTGAGCAGTCCCCAGCTTGTGCTTCAAATCATAACAGGCACATTTCGTGTATGTGCACTTATAGGTACGTGTATGCGTGGATGAGGTGCAAAGACATGCATGAGTATGTAAAATCCCCCATCACTTCCATTTTGAGTGTCGGATGACATTCTGTACTAGTGGCTTCCCCCAAATCACTTGGCATTTCCATTTCTGTAGGCCAGAATTGGTGTGATTTGTGAGGACTGGTTAGAATTTCCTTGTTTCTTTCAGAGGCTGGGAAAAAAATGGGTTTAGTTCATCGGCTGAAATGTAAAAAGAATTGGAATTGGCAAGGCCTGCCTTATTTTATTGGAGTGTACTTACTCGTTCTCGCTATGAAAAATTCATTGGATTTTTTTTTTCAAGTTTATCAAACCACAGTGTCAAACGATAAAAGGATTAGAGGGCATGACATAAGAAGAAAGATTAAGAGAACTTAATGTATACAGCTTGAAAAAACATAAGTAAGTGAAGGAGGATCTGATAATCTATAAATACTTTAAAGTTAAAAGGTGAGGAATTATTTAACGAGCAACAGCATGCAAAGGAACATTAGCTGTTAGGAAGAAAATGTTCACAAGGCAATGTGAAACTTTCAAATTGCATACTAAGTTAATAAGGCCCTTCTTGAATATTCTGTGTTTTAAGACTGTTACAGTGAAATTGTTGATCACTGAGAAGTAAATCGATACCACAGTTAGCAAGTGCACCTTAACTCTTCTCAGTTACAGACACTAGAATTGAAGCTCAGCAGACTAATTGATGGGAATAGTTATTTAAATTTAACCTGCTCTTCTGTGGTGGTTATATTTTAATGAGCAACCAGAAATCCATCAAAGTTATGAAGTGAACTTTAGATGATCTAGTTGAATTACAGGTTTCTTGCAACACACAATAATTGTTTAAATGTTCTCATTTATAATTCACTCTTTGCATCATAAAATCAGTCAACTAAATGGACCAATATCTGGAACTCATCAGAAGTTGCTAAATGAAAATGGCATCCTTTTCAAAGGAATAATGGGTATCTCTAAAAGTCAATAATTTCTGTTTTGTGAGTACCCAAAGCTAAACACCTGTAAATGTTGATCCTACATCTTATTTGTGTGATGCCTAAAGGTGTAACTTATTTGCTGGAACCAATCCTGTTTACTTTCTTCTTTTTTAATATTCCTCTTTTTCATTTGTAAGTGCTGAGGTGGGAAAAAAAAAAAAAAAAAAAAAAAAAAAAAAAAAAAAGATGTATTAAATAGGTATTTAATCCTCTGTTTCCTGTGCTGTGCAACAGATTCATTGCTGCAAAGCTGAAATATTCTAGGTCAGGATTACCCTAGGCATAACACCAATGACTTCGGTTCTCTCTATAAATACCAGTGGAGCACTTTACATTTTTGCCTCTCTCCCTTTGCTGAACAACTTCACTGTCGTTTTCTTTCTCGCATTCTTTTAGCTAAGTATACCAGTTTAGGAAAACTCATGGGAGACCATGTTGAGCTGCTGCTGATTTGGCCCTACCATTTTGTAATCAGCATTGCCTCTGTCTCCATTTCACGCACCGTGACTCTTTGATATGGAGAGATGGTAGAACTGGCTAAAGCTCCTCACAGTAGACACTTCCAGCAGGCTTTTCTCATCAGATAACACTTTATATCCTAACATCACGGCATTTATAATTCATAACTTGCTTTAATTGATATACTGGTGTTATGGATCTATATGATTCTAATGCAGAATTACCAGGAGAGAAAATTGCCACTACGTGTGTCCTGTGTCAAGTGCTGTGCAGTGTTGCCTTAATGTTGTCTTTGTCCCGTCCTGGGTATATCCTCTTTACACCAGCGATGGACTTGCATGCTTGCATGTTGATGACTTGCATCTTTAGTACATTAGGTTACTCGAAGTGACTTTTCCAAGTCTGAGGGTGGCCAATGTTCCCTAGAGAGTGTAAGAAAAATGTAATTTTATGACATTATCTCATTGCAGTGTCAACATTTAAACAGACAACTATACTTTACAAAGAAGTCTGTATATTTTTTTTTCCTCCCTAATACAAGAGCTCCTAAAGTTAAAATCTGCTAGTTGGGTTGTGGTATACGAGGTCACTGTTTCTGTTTCCCATCATCATGCTGTATCAAAATACTCGCACACATAGCCTTTCTGGGTTCTGCTGCATGTTAGACATAACAGACCATGCTTCTGGGAATTGTAACACACTCTCTAAGAGATGAACTGTTTACAAATTATAAATACACAGACGCTTAGTTCAAAAACCCAAGAGCAGATTAACTCCCTCCACCTAAACTATCTGTCTTAAATGACAAGGCTTAATTGCTAACTCCCCCTTCTTTTCCCCCTCTCCCTTCCCCAAATACCAGCATGAAGGACTGTAAAAGATAAGAAAGCTCTGTCCCTTTGGCACAAGCTGTTTGGTGGATGAATGCCTTCTCGGATTCATGCCATCTTGGACACAGAGTTCAGGCTGCATCGTGTCAGCTCTGGGGTCTGTCAGGCTGTCTGAATATGGATTGTTTTAAAATTACATCACTGAAACATCTTTCTCCCACCAGTAGAAAGGTATAGACAAGTTACATGGAGCTCAGAATGTAAGTTGTCTGATTGTTGACCATCTATATTTATTTTACTTCCTTACCTGCCCCTTTTTGACAACACCTGTAGAGCTTCACAAGCAGACAAATTACTTTGTTGAATGAGACTATCAGAGCACCCACTGGAAAGAGTCTTGAAGTCTTCTTATGATCTTAAGTTGTCTGGATAAAAGTTTGTGTCTTCTCCAAAACAGACATAACTTAAATCACCACTATTTCCAGGTTTGGTAATTGATTCAAAAGAAAATCAGAGACAAAACTAAATCAACAACAATTCCTGGTTTTTGGGTTTTGTGGGGGTTGTTTTGTTTGTTTGGGGTTTTTTGATGTTTGTTTGTCATGTTGGGGGTTTTCATTGGTTTTGTCATGTGTTTTGTTTGGTGGGTTTTTGTTTTGCTCTGTTTTTTTCTTGGAGGGTTTCAGTGCTAAGCCAACATAGTCCTGCTTGGCTAGTGGGATGCAGTAGGGAAGGATCAGTTGACACTTTGGCTTCAAGCCAAGTTATTTGGCAACTTCCAAGAAATGTTTAGTATATCATGTATGGGCAAAAAAAGAGAACTGGGAAAAAAAATCCCCAAAGAAGAAAAACCCAACATTTCTAATGTAGGTAATTCTCCGTTAAAAATATGTACCTAAAATATCCAAAGTTTTATGAGCACAGTTCTAAAAGACTCCAGCCGAACAAATTAAAGTCAAATTCATCCAGTAGCAAACAGCTGACATTTTCCATTTGAGTTAGATTCAGCATGTGGAAACCTTCCGTATGGATCTTATTTGTACGGGTGGATTACGATGAAAATTGCATTAATTTTCTCCACAGTAAAGGTCAGTAATTGAAACATGAACCAACAGTCTATTGTGTAAGATGCTATATCCCCACACTTAGGAAAGGTCATTCAAGACAATATCATCTCATTGTTTTCTTCCCTGAAAATATAAATAATTTCATTAGGTTTGGGTTTTTTTTTCTTTTCAATACAACAATTGCAATATAATATTTCAACATCTCGCATTAAGATTGCTGAAGAGAAATGATGGTAAAGACTTGAAAATACCCCATGATACTCAGGGTTGGTTCAGACTAACAAGGAGCACCCACCTTCTCCACAAAATTAGGGACAAGATCATGTCCTAATAAAAGCCCAGAAGGTATGTTTTTGCGTAGAGGTCGACTGCCTTAAATTATCGTTATTTCTTTAGTTGGCTTCTTTCTCACTGCTTCCTAATAAGTCTATGCACAGACCGTGAATATATTAGTGATGGAGAAGCCTAAGGGACAGATTCTGCTACTTGCCTGAGCTGTGCTTGGTGCAAAGCTGGAGGATGGGACACTTCTGAGCACACATAATCATCTAGTCTTGCAGCCCTCTTGACTAAAGTGTACTGCAAGTTTCCAGGTATCACTTAAGACAATTATAGCTCTCTAAGTTTTTTCCAAGCTTCTTATTAACCTAATCAACTTCTGGTTAAGACAGAGTGCAGGAGTTGCTCTGGTTGTGCTTTGCGCTTTTCTTGGGAGCCTCCTATACAAGAAACTGGAAGATAAATGATCCGTTCTTATTTCCACGGCAGCATTGTTTAGGACTGCTCTTATCCTTAGGCGTCCTGTAAATTGGCACAGTCCTTGTCCCAGCATCATGACCCACCCATTCATAGGGTTAGGAGTGATGGGAGAGAGGAGTAGAAAGGAGGGACTTGATGAGGCCTTTTAGATATCCTGGGGACTGTGGTATGGCTCTCGTCACATAGAAACCTTAGCCGCCCTATGGCAATCTAAAATTCTCCCTTTTACCCTGGAGCTATGTAATTCAGCACTAAATTCTCTAAATCTCTGGAGAAATATTAAGTAGCACTAGGCAGGTCACTGGACCGAGCACACAAACCTCAGGGAGTTCTTGTCTCTTAAAAATCCCAACTATTTAAAATGTTGTTAAAATTTGCTTTGAAATGCCCAGATGTATGAATAGGTCTATCTTTCTCCTGTACCCCAAATTGCTAAAGATCATTACCTAGATTATAGATGATGATCCAGTAGTTTAAGTCTAATCACCATGTCATTGTTCTTAGATCTCATGTATTTCCAGGAGAAAGCACTTATTTTGACCAAAGTTGTTTTCTTTCCCCTTCCCTTTTTTAAATCAAAGATGACTGATAACTTATCTCCATTTAAGCTTCTTTCTTGTTGCTTCTTAAGCATGTGTTCCTCACCTGACTGGTGTTTTATTCTGTTGTTACTACCAGCGTTGCTTTAAAACTTGTAGCAATACCACCGGGCTTTGGGTTACTTTACGTGTCTATGAAAACGTGAGCAAGTACAGAAAATGCCTCTTAAACTCCCTGAATTTCACACCTGTGCAGAGAGAAAGCAAGAGAGTTATGACCTAAGCCTCTCCACATAAAGTTTTTCTTGGGTTGGGTTTAGGAGATTTTTCCTGGTCCTCTGTGCATAGATGAAATTTGTCTAATGTAAGCAAAGCGTAAGTATTGCTGAATAAGGCGTGAAGTGGTCATCTTCTGCCTTTTAGCCCGTGGTCCCCCAGCCTTAGCTGTAGGATGATGTGCCCGCTTTTAAAATGTGTCCTTTTAAGGCCTATGGTGCTCTCCTTCATATCAATCTGAAGTAATTCTATTGGCTCCAGTGGAATTATTCCAGATTTCACACCTTTTTAACTGAGAGCATAATTTGACCTGTATGTGTTGCATTTCCTCTGTTTGGTAATTATTTCAAGTGCACTCAGGTTCACTATATTTCCACAGCCAGGCAGGAACATTCGCAGTATGGCGTTAATAAACAAAAAGATCCTGTGATGCGCAGTTCTGGGACTTCACGAGGCCATCGCTCAGAGTTTGGCAGCCATCCTCTCTGGGTCCCTGTCCTGGAAGTGCCGAGAAGCCCTCCTCGACACGCAGCAGACGTTGTAGCGCAGGGCGAGACAGTGACTCAGCCAGGCAGATTGGGTTTGTTTCAGCCGCCTTTGGCTCCCACCAAGGCAGGATCCAGTTCAAGGTTGCTGTGGTGACTCTTTTCAATGCTCTGCCTGGAATTCATTTAGCTACCAAAAGACTGTCACTCCATGGCTACCACCTCCCACAAGAGCTTCATTCTGCTGCTAGACCGAAGCTGTTAGTGAACAGTTCCCTGCAGACAATAGAGGCCAGTGGTTTGCTGTTTATGCCCAATAAAATCTCTTTGGTTTCAAAAGTTCTTCATCTATGAGTATTTTGGCCTTAAGATGTTGTTTGGCACAGGTTTTGCTGGACACCGCTAAGGTTGGTATTTTGTAGTCTAGCACAGAGCAAGTTGCAAGTGAAATCCAACTTTGGCTAAGTCTGCTTTTCTCTAAATAACTACAGCATGTTTGGGTTTTTTTGGTGGTTGTTTTTTTGGGTTTTTTTTGTTTGTTTTTTTTTTCAGAACAAAACACCAAAAACCAATCAACCAACAACAAAAAAACCCAAACAAAAACTCCCCAAAACCCTCCAGAATGATAGTGGAGCAAAAAGGCGTGCATACCTGAGCTTTTTTCCTTTCTTGTTTGTTGCTAATACACTGAGGAATTCATATGTGGTAGGTGCGATAAATCCTGGTGAAACATTGCCCTAATGTGCTTGTACGAGCAGTGACATAAGGAGATAGCTACTGTAAAAAAGCTCATCTGGAAAGTTGGGCCAGCTCAGGGCTAGGCAGAGACTAACTTCAAATTCCTGAAGATATTCAAGATTTTAATTCCCAACTTAGTGGCCTGTATCCTGTTTTCTTCCTCCTTTTGTGTTAAACCCTATTTATTTTTTCTTCTCCCCTTTTCCTCATCCTTGCCCCCAAGTGTTCTTCAGCTTTATATATTGAGTTTCCCTTGGCATGCCAAAAATGCTGATGAATACCACTTGTTTGAAAATTGCATGCAAGATTTCTTTTTGTGCGAGTGTTGTTTTTATAAAATCCAAGGGAGCGAATATTTAGAACTTGCTCATGACTTCAAGCCCAAGTTTTTCATTCTGTGCATATATTTGCAGTATACATCAGAAATGCACTTAGAGAACAGCATTAAAAAATGTCTGTGTTTGGAGTGTTGCTTTCTAGTTTGAATGTATCCAGAGGAAAAATATCTGAAGGATAGATTTATAAAATAGGGAACAGCTTTTTGTAAAGATGAAAGCTATTAATCACTGAAACAAATGATCACAAGAAGTAGATGATCTTCACCATCCAAATTTTCAATTTAGTAACAGTTGCTTTGCTAGAGCAGACGCAGTAACTTGCGTTATTTGGTCGTTGCTGCAGAGCAGACGGTTGATAATTTTTGCCTTCAGTCTCTTCCTCTGTAGGTCTTACGGTTTCCCCTTGCAAGACCAGTTCAGACAATTGTAGGTCACCAGTCGCGAATTACCGTGTAATGCCAGCGATATCTCCTCCTGGCTTTCCCGTATTTCACGCGCTTTTAAAGTCTTCAGCATTGGAAGTACCTCAATTTTGCCGTTGTGTGACAGCTTGTTTTGCAGCTATCCCTGAATGTTTGTGAGCAGTGTAACCACATAGGGAAGGGAAGGAAGGGTCACAGCTGTAGTAACCCTTTGAGCGTGTTTATATGTCCTGTTCATTAACTGTTGCGTATTTCAGAAATAAAAATCTAGAAGCCCCTTTCATGAGGTTCAACAAGGACAAACGCACCTGGGTCAGAGCAATCCCTGATATCAATACAGGCTGGGGGAGGAAAGGAACGAGAGCAGCCCTGCCGAGAGGGACTTGGGGTACTGATGGGAGAAAAGCTGGACATGAGCCGGCAATGTGCACTGGCAGCCCAGAAGGCCAACCGTGCCCTGGGCTGCATCAAGAGCAGCGTGGCCAGCAGGTCGAGGGAGGGGATTCTGCCCCTCTGCTCCGCTCTGGTGAGACCCCACCTGCAGTGCTGCCTCCTGCTCTGGGGCCTCAGCACAGGAGAGACACACCAGAGGAGGCCACAAAGATGCTGGAGAAATACACTTAGAGAAGAGGAGGAGGAGCTGTTCTAAGGCTGGAGCAGCTCTGCTGTGAGGACAGGCTGAGAGAGTTGGGCTGTTTCCGCCTGGAGAAGAGAAGGCTGCGGGGAGACCTGATTGCGGCCTGTCAGTGCTTAAAGGGGGCCTACAGGAAGGATGGGGAGAAACTTTTAGCAGGGCCTGCTGTGTTAGGACAAGATGTAATTGTTTTAAACTACGAAGGGGGATGTAGACTAGACATAAGGAAGACATTTTTTGGCAATGCGGGTGTTGAGGCACTGGAACAGGTTGCCCAGAGAGGTGGTAGATGCCCCATCCCTGGAAACATTCAAGGTCAGGCTGGACGGGGCTGTGAGTGACCTGATCGAGTTGAAATGTCCCTGCTCATTGCAGGGGGGCTGGATTAGATGACCTTCAAAGGTCCCTTCCAACCCAAACCATTCTATGATTCAATACAGCAGAGGGTTTTTTTCTTCATTTACAAATTTAAGTTGATGTACATTAGCTGGATGCAAAAGACTTAATTTCTGAATTTGCTGGGTGTTGGTTTGTTGGTTTTTTCCCCTCCCCTGACACGCTTAATCTTTTGTAAGAGTCTTTTTGTGGTTTTGTTCAGGCAATTAATGTAGAAATGAAGGTTTCTTAAATCAGGATATGCAAGGAAGATTTGAAGTAACACACTGATTATATAATTAATTCTCAGTTGTAAATTCATTTTGATGGAGTTAATTCTTTCCCAGAGGCTCAAGACTGGTTTTGGTCCACCCACAGTGCTGTAATCGGCTAAGAAATAAAGAAAAAAAAAAAGTCCTTGAAGGAATGGAAGTTTCAGGACTGATTTTTAGGGAAAAAAATGCCAGAAACAGGCAGGATGTTTTATTTTTAATTCAAGCAAAAGCTGCTGAGCTGTGATTTTGAACCATGGGTATCCAAATCCTGTTTTCAAGCAGCATAATGTATTGAGTCCAAAAGAAATCAGAAAGGAATGATACCTGAGGAGGACGGAGAAAAATTATCTGGGTGGTGGGATCTTGCACAGTTGGGAAAGTGCATTTATCAGAAGATGTGTTTAGGATTATTTTTTTACATCTTCCACAAATATTGAAACATTCAAATATAGGTTTCTGTATGACAGTTGCCCATTTTACTAACAAATATGGACCAGTGACTGTTGTCTTGATGGACTATGAACTCTCTTACTGCTTCTGACAGTGTTTTGTGAGGTGCTGACTTAAGAAAGAATAAACAGCACTTGAAAATGTAAATAATTTGGAAAATCCTGTTTTCTGTACTTCATTTGTCTGCTTCTCCCTTGCTTAACCAGTGACCTAATCATCCTGTAGATGTGTTTAGACTGCAGGTTTCCAGAACAAAACAATAACAACAAAGAAAAGATGTTGATAAATTTCCAGGATTTTCAAATGATTCTGCGCACATATTGCAGTGCATACTGCAAGGGCAGTTACTAGCCTACTTTACTCTTTAATAACGGGTTTCATTTACAAAGCTTTCTAACCCCAGTCCGTCTCTGCCTTTTCCTTGGTTGTGCATATTATACGTTATAAATTGAAAACGCTATTGTCTAGGGGTGATTTTAGCATGCCTGCTAGGTAAGAATGTGTGTGCAGTTGTCATTATATCCTAGGAACTGGTGGCTTCTGGTGGGTTGGTGGTGGTTGGTGGTGCTTTTTTTTTTTTTTTAGTCTGCTTGCTGGCTGCAGCAGAAGTTATGTTGTATTGGTTAAACTGCATTATCACCACATTTCTAAGCTCAATCGAAGACGTGTAAATGAAGTCAGCATGATGCAGATAGAGCTGACAGATGATCTTCATTGCAGCTCAGGGTAGCAAGAGTAGGCTTGCCCTGAAATATTGCTTTATCTAAAGTGAGGTTTTTTTACCCCTCTGTCTGAATTTGGGCAGAATGAAATTCCCACTGCCTGGTTCTCCATGAACTGCTCCCCAGCTTCTACTTCCAAGTTTGGTGCAAAAAAGACAGCTATGGCTAAGGGATCGTTGTACCATTCCAGCGAGTGAATAGTTAAAAATAATCCTAATGTGTCATTTACATTTGAGCCTAACAAGGGTATAACTGGAGTTGTGTGAAAATGACTTTTTGGTGCTATTTTCACATAAACTGACTATTTATTTATTTATTTTGCTCTGGGGTTATTTCACACCCCAAGGGTTTCATTTTTGTTGGTGGTTTTATTAATGTAAAAATACTCATTTTCACACCCAAATGTGTGATTATTTAAAATGCTGCTTCTATTCATTGTGCACTCACTTGCAACCTTAAGGCAAATATTCAAATGTCTGGAGCTTGATAACTCCGTGGTGGTTTTGGCTGGCTTTTTCAACTCAAAAATTACCATGAAGAGAAATGGACAGTAAGTAATTCAAAGGGTTACAAGGGCTGTACTGTCATGTCTGCCTCCTAGCATCTACGGATGGTTCATATGTTACTCCAGCACACAACGATGTAGTGCAGTGCCTTGTCTCAGATGCATGCAAACCCGCCGGCAGCACGGTAGTGCCAAAAGACTCTAGCAATGAGCCTTCACCTCTCTGGCCCAGTGTGACTTTAAGTAGCCTCAGACTCTCTCCTGCGTGGAGAAATAATGTGGGTGCACAACACAGAAGCAGAACCGCAGCGGTGTTGATCCGAGTGTCTCTGGCCCTTCCTTACCCCCACCCACGCTTGCCCCTGCCCTGGCTGCTGAGGACCACGGAGAACACGAGTGCAACTTGCGTTTTACCAGCATTTCCCTTCTCTGGGCACTGACTGGTTAACACACAACTTAAAACATTTTTTTTTTTTTTTTTTTTTAAATTGGGCTGATTTTGGAGAGTCTAAATGTGATGTAAAATCAGTGTCCAGGGCTCTGCATTTTGTAATAAGTGAATGTTTTGCTGATTTCTTGCTAGAATATCTGCAACCACGCCAATTTGCATGCTTATATGTGTGTTAGATTGCTGGCAAAGAAATGCTGAATGCTGATAATTGTATACTGATTTCCAAGGCTGATTTAAGTCATTTTGATTTTTAATTCATTCTGTGCTTCCTTTTTATTTCTGCACATGTGTAGTAATGTCCTGTAATGTTGTTGCCTAAAATAAGCAATAAGAAACGAAGTTGAGATGGCTGCTGTAAAAGGAAAATGACTTTTTTTCTTTGATTCTTTTTTTTTTTTTCCTCAGTAAAAGAATAGTTCTCTGTGTACAAAATGTTCAAAAAAACATTTCATTCACCATCTTGTTGCTGATTTATATACAGAAAACAGCATGGCTGTTGGGACCCTACAAAGCTCGGAAAAGTGATATTCAGAAGTTCTGCACAATAATATTTTTGTTCTTCAGAAGTACTGAGCACCTACCACTCCCCTGCGGGTCAGCTGGACTCGGGTGCTCAGCATCTCTTCTGGTTTGGCATGCAGCTGGGTTCTTCACTGAAAGCCTGGTTTGAGATACTGCAGTTGCTTTGTGTTAGAAGGTGAAGAAACCCCTGCCCGTGTGCTGAGGAAAAGGAAAAAAATATAGGGAGCTATATGTCTTCATGTTAATTCTATGTGATAAAGCCAGGATGTATATTCTCTCCTTCCTTCAATGATATACTTGAGTTCATGGATGCATCAGTGGTAATGGAAATCTTACTTTCTTCGTGTGTCAGTGAACATGTTAGCAAATACTGAATATATAAGAAGTTTTGGGTTTACTGGTTTGTTTTGTTTTGTTTTTTTTGTTAGGAATCTGAGAAAAAGGGGTTAATTGACAGAATCCTCATGGTCCAAGAGATCATCATAGCTGTGCAAAGCATCCTGGAAGAAATAGCATCATTTGGAGAGAGGATTAAAAAGTGAGTGATAATTTTTTCTTGCTTAGCCACGATTTCCAATGAAGCAGAGCTAGAAGGACTAAGGTCTACTGCTCCAAAAATGACTGCAAGGTGTGCAGCAGGAGAACCCGGCCAGGCCCACCGCTGCTGCTTCTCTTGCAGTCTCTTACTCCCAAAACATTTCCAAAGCATAGACAAGAGGAGAAGCCATGTGCTCTACTGATGCATCTCTCGCATTTGCCCAGATTTCTGGTCTGGTCTGTCTGTGATGGGGTAGGGAGAAGAGAAGGCTGCGGGGAGACCTGATTGCAGCCTTTCAGTACATAAAGGGGGCCTATAGGAAAGAGGGGGAGAATCTTTTCAGTAGGGACAATGGTGATAGGACAAGGGGTGATGGTTTTAAACTGAACCAGGGTAGGTTTAGATTAGATGTAAGGAGAAAATTCTTTACAATGAGGGTGGTGAAGCACTGGAAGGGGTTGCCCAGAGATGTGGTCGAGGCCCCATCCCTGGAAACATTCAAGCCCAGGTTGGACGGGGCTCTGAGCAACCTGGTCTGGGTAATGGTGTCCCTGCTCACTGCAGGGGAGTTGGACTAGATGACCGCTAGCGGTCCCTTCCAACCCAAAACATTCTATGATTCTATGCTGCCACACAAGGGAAAATAATGCTCAAAGATGTAGGTGCAGAAGTACGAGGCATATCTTTTCATTTCCTTCTCAGAAAGTAGGGAGGAATTGGTGGTTGGTGTTCCCTTTCCCACACCCTCCCCAGCCTGGTTACAGGGGTTATTAGTCACTTATTTCCCTGCCCAGATGTTCTTCTCTTTACCATTTTGAGCTGTCTGCTTCCTGCTGGTGCCACCAGGAAGCCCAAAGGGGGTTTTCAGCATCTTATTGCGAGGGGAGGCACATAGGGTATTCCTGACCTTACAAAGAAGGGAGGTGACGAGCCTAAAAAAAAAAACCCAACCCCACACACAAACACGCACAAACTTTTATAACACAATCTTTATTGAAGCTTAATTGACCCACATTGTTTTCTGTTTAGAACACAAAGTGATGGTTTGTGATCAAGCCACATTTCAACGAGGAGCTGGGTTCAAGCTAAAAATACAGCAAATGCATGTGCTGTGGTTCTGTGTCGGACACCCCAGCTGGGGTGGAAGTGGCCCAAAGATGTATTCCAGTCTATGAACAGGGCACTGTTCTGCCCAGCTGCATGGCAGGAAGACTTAGAGCACTTAAACACTATTAATTCTTGTATTCATTTCGGTAACAATGGTCTTAAAGAACATATTGGGTATTAATGTGGATGCCCGATGTAATTTCAGAAGAATTCCATTGTAACTCAATAGTAATGAACTATTAAAAAATTGCCACCAAAGTTTTTTTTGTAAGTGACAGACTGAATTGTTCTACAGTTTCTGTCTGTCACTCTAGTTCTACAATCATAGGGAGTTTTAGTAGTTTAACTGAATTAAGCTGTTTTGCTATTTTTTTTTTACTTTAACTTAAGCTACATTGATTGATAATGATGCATCCTCTTCCACCTATCTTTACTTAATATTTAATACATCTATTGAAGCTTAAAAGTAATTCTTTTAGCATCCTATTAATTTTATCTGTCAAGGGAAGTTTGTCTTATTTTATAGCCTGATAAGTGGCTCATGCTCATTCTTTCTTCCTACTCCCCATCATCATGATGTGATGAAGGTAGCAGGCAGATTGTATGAAACAGAGGTGCCCAGATCCGTAAATCTGCCTATGGACTAATTGACATTCATGTGGTCCAGGCATCTCGATGTTTGCATGCTGTAGAGATCTACCTTACAAGGGCACAGAGGAACAAAATAACTTCAAAGGTGCGTTAACAATAGCTGCTCGCCTAAGGTCCATTGTGGGCTTACAGGTGGGTGGTCCGAGTGAAAGGAAGCCCTGTTTTGTGCTACCCTGCTGCAGTCTGAATGACTGTGGCTGAGCATCTTGAGAGTGCTCCCCTTGGGAAAAATCTGGTGCAAGTTGGTGGTGTGCAGAAGCTTGGACTGCTGCTAGCATATACTGTAGCTTACCCAAGACAGCCTCCTGTATATACAGTGTAGTAAGGAACTGTTGAAAACATAAGGAAATAGAAGCAAATATATAAATATCGAGAGATTTATCTAGAACATTATTCCCTGATAGTATACAGGGAAATTAATTGCTCTTTTAAGGTTTAGCATCAGTCATAATTAATCTATTCCAAGTTATTGATGGGGTTGAGTCTGGCTACCTGCCACCTTTGAGGCATGCACACATCCTGTGTCATCTCCACTGCGGCCCAGTGGAGCCAGCTCAGATGGCTCACACCTGCAGCATGGCCTCATCTCCAGATCGAACAATCCACCCATGAATAATGGAGAACTGACCAGTGAGTAGAGACGTCTAACAAGTGCGACACGTATAAGAAGAAACAAAAACAGCTCAATACATGCCTCTCAACTTCATCGAGCTCCCCAGAGACTATGTACTCTTTCCTTATCATGATATCTGCCTCTCAGATATCTCCCTTAATCCATTATAGTATCCAGATGCAGGAATCTTCTTACCCACCTTCCAAAGGGTCTGCAATTTACAGTGCATTTGAATGTGCCGAGCACTGCGAAGAGGTCATTAAATTATTGGGTAGCAGAGTACAAGCTGTGTCCAAGAGCAGAAACATTGAGAAGGATATTTTTTCTTTCCTTCCTTACAGCACATTCAACTGGACAGTGCCTTTCCTCTCTGTCCTGGCCTGCTTGGTCCTGGCAGCAGCAACAGTTATTTTGTATTTTATACCACTGAGGTACATTGTTTTAATCTGGGGTAAGTACTCCACCGTGTCTCATTTGCATGTGATAAATACAATATATATCTACAGAATGAAATCAAACAAGCTTTAAATGACCTGTTACAGACAATCAAATGCTGTTGCTTAGAGGTGAATGAATATGCTATGAACCCCTTAAAATGATCTTTTTTATCCGCCCCGCCCCCCGTGATTTGGTGATTTGCTTTTCTTAGGGTTCTTCATAAGTATCCAGCAGAACCACAAGGAGAGCATTAGTGTAGATAAGCTACTTTTACTCCCCTACGGAATAATACTACTACTACTACTAATTAGCTTCCTCATGCTGGAGCCTCCAGGTTGGGAAATGGTAGGGAGTGGACAGGATGAAAACGTTGACCTCAGAGGTCTGGGCCCCGGGAGCCTTTTGCACCTTAACTCCCCTGGAATCAGGCAAAGCAGTGTCCCCAGTACCCCCTGGTCCAAAGAGAAGCACCAAGCATCTCTTTATGTCAGAGGTTGGAAAGTATTTGTATGAAGGTGCCTCATGAAGTAAAAGAGGAGCTTTTAAAAATGAACGCTTTCTTGGTGGTGTTATGAAGATGAGGAAGATGGTCTTTCACAAAAGTGAGATAGCATTCCAGCTGCTGAAAACTTTATCTCAAAATAGCTTTCTGTCTTAGTTAGAGTGATAACTTTTAATTCATCCTTGAGGTAAAATAGCTGAGAACATATTGGAGGTGATCTCCACCGAGCCACTGAAGCTCAGACGTGGTGTGGCTTTGGGCTGTAGGCACCCCCCATCACCCTTCCAGGACTGAACCACCTCCTGCTGTCTTGGCTCTCCTGGATGCCGAAAAAGGAGGGAATGAGAAGGTGGCAGTACAAAAAGCCACTCTTGGGAAAAAAAAAAAAGAAATGAAATAAAGGATTAAATCAAACAAAAGAAAGGGCAAAAGGGAAGGAGAGAAATTGCTAGAAGAGAAAAGTTCAGTAACAAAATATTGCTGTTCTGCTACGGAAGACATGGTGAGTATGTGAAAACTATACATCCGTTCAACCTCATCTAGACTGACAGGGCCTTCAAATATGATACATGTTAAACAACTACCCTGTGGCAAGGCCTCAAAAGACCTTATGGTATTTTCTGTTTTTTAAAAATCAGGTACACAGAAAATTGTGTTGGCATTTTGCTACGAGTATATGGCTTAAAAGCTGAATCTCAGATGTGAAGCAGGTACATTTCTGAGAGAGGAGAA
Source organism: Podiceps cristatus (assembly GCA_000699545.1). Classification (NCBI taxonomy): domain Eukaryota; kingdom Metazoa; phylum Chordata; class Aves; order Podicipediformes; family Podicipedidae; genus Podiceps; species Podiceps cristatus. Next base: position 69,120 of record KL263838.1, read on the forward strand.
GGCTGGAGCAGCCATCACATTTGAAATCGCTTTCAGGGAAACTACTATGAGGTTTTCGACAGGGGCATGATGGAATTGAATGCTATATTATGATCCTCAGAGACAACCAACATTTGAATTTTGTTGCTGTTCTTTAAAATGAGTTAGCTGATTTTCTTTGCCTAATGATCCTTTGCTCTCCTACCACACCTTTACGTAGCCACACCACTATTTCTCAGTGGGGAAGTGGTGGCAGTAGGGTGTTAGGTGGCTGCATTGGCCCAAGGGGAGAGCTGGGAAGGGTGCTCAGGTCTCTCGCTTTCTCATCTCGGTCCATGCAATAGAGATGGCGCTGGCTGAGGGCTGTTCATTGCTCCCTTTGGGGAGGGAGGAGAAGACCTCATGAGCTCCACAATAATAATTACACTCCCATGGATCTTCTGTCCAGACAAGGGAACACCTCTGACAGCTGAAGCATGACTAAGTCCATGGACACTGGGAGCACTGTTGCTGCAGTTAATAAACCAAATTATTCACCCTAAAATCAAAATAAAGTAAACCTTACGATAAGTTTTTACAGTTTCCCACAGCATCATAATATGGTGAGTTTGTCAAATCTGGTTCTGCAGAAAGAGGATAAACTGTGAGACATGATGGGGAAGGGAATTATCAGAAGGAAAAAAGCCTTTATCCTGCCCAATTATTTTCAAAGCCCTCCAGTTGTCTGGGCAAGAGGAGAGGGAATGTCTTTGGTCACATAGGACAGCAGTTTTAACAGCAGTCTCAGCTGCAAATTTGTATATTCTCCCCACAATATCCCCCAGAATGAATGCATACTGCAATCTCTTTTTGCCACATTGTTGACAACAGATGATCCCCAAAGTAGAGAAGTACCTTTATTTATAAAGTCCTCTACCTCCTTCAGGAGGCACTTGTGAATGATTCCACATGACAGGGAACATGTGCGTGACTTTAAGTCCAAGGCACTATTTTCACACTAATTTTTACTTGCGAATTCCTCTTCCTTTTTTCACCTTGCCTGAACAATTTAGAAGGAAGGGAATAGAAAAGGGTTGTATTATTTTGTTTGCATTTTTTTTTTTCCTAGGCATAAATAAATTTACTAAGAAGCTTAGAAATCCCTACGCTATCGACAATAATGAGCTACTAGATTTCCTCTCCAGGGTACCATCTGATGTTCAAAAGGTAGGTAATGAATGGCCACTGCCAACAGAGGCAACCAGCGGCTGGGTGCTCGGCTTGGGGAATACTATGCCGGTGCACTTTTGAATAATGGAGATAAGGAATCGGGGAAAATCCACAAAGGAGGAGAGGGGGATGGTGTTAGCGGAGAAGGGAGCCAAAATCCTTTGTCAGAAGGATAAAATGATTGTAGAAAAATTATCCTGAAAAGGCCTACTTAAAAATGATCTGGAAAATCACCCAGCGTGGTTACTGAACTATGGTTTCTGTCACCTTTCTGCTCCGGTATTTGTAAGGAGGGAAGAGGAAAATAGTCTCTTTGATAGAGATAACCATCCAAAAGGATTTGCTGAATTCTCCCTTTCTCAAGACAGGGGGCAGGGGGGCATTATTTCTCTGACTTTGTGCTTGCTGTGGGTATTTTCACATCAGCTGTCCCTCAAAATTCTTCCTTCCCTCCCACCTTGAGCTCCAGGCCTCCCTTGAACAATGATCCGCTCATCTTTTTCTTTAAAGAAAGCCCTGAGATGTGTATAAAATACTCTGCGGTTGATCAGATCAATCTTCTACCATTATGGAATTATAACTTTTAATCTAACCAGAATCTATCCTTCCTCAATTTCAGTCAAGTCTCGTCTCTTCTCCTATTTCTTTTAAACACCACCACTGCCTTCAGTAATCTAGCCTATCTTCCTGGAAATTATTTGAACAATAAGGCCTTTAGAATGTCAAGATATGTTTATTTCTCTTGGAGGAAGGAAAATAGTCTTGCTGGGTAATGAAGCCACACAATATAAAGGCTTCTTTCTTTTGTTTTAATCAAATGGAATCTGTGTCCTCAGGCCCTGATCCTGATGTCCTGGATCCCACTGACATTGTACCTTTCTCTGTGAATCGTGGTACTTTCACAGTGAGGAGCTGCTTACTGTGAATAAGGGGATCACAATCTTGCCTGTAGTGATTTTACTCTGTTGGAGACAGAAAAATAATTGCCCACATGCAGTGTTGAGGCATCTGGTAGAAACAAGGTTGTAAAAGGCTTCTGGTGACATTTATCTCAAGAGGTTGGTTGGTGGCAGCACTAATAACTTGAGAGAAATCTCACCATAGACTAGTGGGAGGAAAAAAGCTAAACAGAAATGATCATAGAGACATTAAGCTTCAATGTATTTTTATTTTTTGTCGCTGCTCTTGTAGAGCACTCTGGATTTGCAGTGATGGTTTACATGTGCCCTTTTAGTGTTTATGTTTAAAGATAAGCTGCTTTTCTACTTATGCTTTATTTAACGCTTACATTTATAACATTTCCTTGAGTGGTTTCTATCATTTTGGGATCCCTTGAGCTCTCCAAGGAAAATTATAATCATTTTCTATGGGAAGAATGATAAAAGTTCCAAGGATGGGACAAACCTTCTCAGAGTTTCCCACTAGTGGTAAAAATAATGAGCCTGTATGCCAGCTACAGGCTCTAGTGCAAAGTCACCCGTGGCAGCTCCAAAGCCTCTCTGTCTGCTTCGTTCTACATGCTATCAGTGCATCATCGTTTACTGTGGTCCTGCAATGAGTTAGAAATTACCCCTGTCTGTACGTTAGCCGTTTACAACCCACATGTGTTAGATAAAAGACAGAGGATGAGTGAAAAAGATGGCATGTTCACCAAAAGTTTCCCCGTGATTTCAATGGGAATTTCTCTGTAGCGCAGCAGCAGACAATTTGGAGATTACACCATTCTTGTCAGATTATCACAGATGTTTTAACCATTATATCATATATGAAATTGTTTTGAAAGGTGGAGGCAGCTTTGTCCAGGTTCTGTTTGGGAAAATATTTTCCTTTTCTGAAATGATTGAATATGTCAGCATCCCAAGGTCTGCGCACAGTTTTGACAACTGTCATTTTACTGCGTATTGGGATCCACTTGAATTGAAACTCCTGAGAGAAGTTGATTAAACTTTTAGGTTAATGACAGAAAGATAAGAAAAACAACTCCCAAAACAAACCCAAAAGATGTAGCCTACATTGCTGAAATCAGGTAGAACCCCATGTATCTCATTAGAGAAATCTGCTTTTAATATTTTCGTTTCAAGAAATGATGCATGACTTCTCAAATCCTTCCTGCAATTAATCCCCCATGTTCCTGTGTTTAGAAAATGATTCATTACTTTTGAACCTTCCTTAGTTTCCCTTGGTTTGTCCTTGGGGAGCCATTAACACACACTGTAGTGAGCTAAAGTTACCTAACTGCAAACGTCATGTCTATTTGTTTTTACAGGTGCAGCATGCTGAATTGAAACCATACAGCAGCTCCAGTCCCATTAGGAAGAAGCGGAGTGCGCTATAGGATGCGGCACGATCTCGGAATGCAGCATCTCTCTCCGTACCTCGCCGCGTGCACACACGCTTCCCCCTTCCCATTCTCCTTGCTTCAGAACAACACTATCATCACTGCCACAGACTTTATTTTCGAAGACATAATTTTTGATAAACACCTATCTTGGGTTGTCTTTTTTGGGTTGTCTTTTTGGCATGGAGTTGTAGCCCAAAAAAGAGCAAGGTGGAATGTATGAACTAGTTTGTGGGGTAGGGAGGAGAATGGAAGAGGATGGTGCAACTGCACCTTTTTTTTTTTCTTTTTTTTTTTTTTTTTTTTTTTTTTCCCCCCTCTCCCTTCGATTTCAGAGGCAATGCTGGATGTGGCAGCATTGCCTGCATTGCCTGTCTTATGTAGGAAGAGATAATTCCGCTTAGTGAGCAGATCAGCTGAGCTGATGTAAGGAGATGCTCTGAACCAGTTTTTAACATATCCAACAGATTTACATTAAGATATGAAAGCTATTCTTTTCTGAGTTAAATCACTGTGCCTAGAAAGGTTTAAGCTCTGAATTAACGAGTCTTTGATACCCATCTTCTGTTCAAGCAGTGTACATTTTAAAAAGTTTTTTATCATAATTAGCAGAAAGAGCTAGGAGCTCCAACAGTATCTCAATATTTCATTCAGCACTTGTGGATTTTTTTTTTCTTTTTTTTTCTTCTTTTTTTAAAGCCCACCCTGTGGTTAACTCTTTGGGTACTGGAACCATTGGAGATCCGTTGCTGGCAATGGATGCATGAGAACCTTCTGCCATGAAAGGATTAAGAGACTGTAGAAAAGCCTAACTCACTGACCTGAAAAGACTCTGTTGACTTGCTTTTTATAATTCCATCTCATCAGATATTTTCAGCATAGCTGTTGTTTTCCTGTCTAAATCCAGAGGGGTCAACACTACAGATCCAAGAGAAAAACAAAATGAAACCAACCAACCCTCAAAACCCACTTTACAGCCTTAAAGAAACAAATGCTTGTGCAGAAAGCAAGCACAGTGCCCAAAGACATAGTTGTCCAATAGTGTGCGGGCTTTGGTCCACCACTGATGTCTCGTTGGAGTCTTTCCTGGTGGTTCACAGGGAGAGAACTAGAAAGTGAAGTCATATGGAAACTGAGCAATGAAGAGGCAGAAAAAAAGACTCCGTTTTCTGTTCTGAGGAGAATGTGATTTCGTGCTGGCTTACCAATCTTTTAGCTATTGTGCTTTTGCTTTATATAATTCAGATAACGAGCATTATTCATGTTGTTTGACCAGGGAAACTGAAACACGGAATCATATGTAAACCTGCTTGATTTCATTGAGAGTGGAGCCTTCAGTCCTTTAGATGTTGTAGGACGTTGTGGGAGTGATTTGCCACCACAACAAGTCATTGGTAGTAGGAGAGCTGGAGTTGCTTCTGGTGGTTCCCAGGCAGGGGTTACCACCAGCATCCCTTTGGGCAGCCCACAGTACAAAGAAATAGAGAATCCCAAGAGAACAGTTTCTTTTGTTAAAAAGACAACTTTGGAAGTCATCTAATTAAAGGGAAAATGGATAAAACCTGGTTTATGGATTGGCAATCCAAATGGAGTCATGCCGTGTAGTTCAGTAATGCAATCTCATGGGCCCGTGGTGTCAGTCTGAGGAAGGAAAACTAACGCCAGAGTATCTTCCACTGGATTATTAGCCAGATTCAGTGATTTGTCAAGAAGTTTCTTTTTCAAAGTAACATGGGCCACTCTGCCTTTGAATAAGGAGAGGCACATTTTCATAGGCTTGATTGGATAAAGAATGTATTTTGCTCATGCAAAGCTGTGTGTAGCTGCAAAAGGAAAGATACAAAAAAGATTATCTTGGTTTAAAAGCTACAAAAAGGCCTCTTTGTGTGCATGTGTGCTTGTGTACCCATGTGTATACAGCGTTGTGTATAAAGACGAGTACATGTATAACGTATTTATAAGTGAGTGTGTGTGGGGGGGAAATGGGTGAATATACAGATTTAAAAACCTTGAAAATGTTTATGAAAAATGCCAAAGATTCTAAAGCTTATCATCTTGCGTCTGTTCTTCTTCATTTTGTATCTTTCCCGGCATGTCTCTGGCTGAGCCAGATCTCTGCGTGATTTGATTTACTTCAAGTTAATGAAGCTGGTTGGAAAGAGCCTTGTAGAAATTATAAAATCTCCAGTAAATCTCCTTCTTGTACATACAATAGATGTCCATGGACCCCTTTTGTTAAACCAGTTTCTCAATCTTCTGTGTAAACAATGCCTCATTGTCTCGCTTTAAAATATCATCTGGTTTATCATACTGTAGTCTTGTCATTTTGTAAGGACCCAAGTCAGACATATTTAAGAAGGCATGTGAGATCTGATTGTTGATTTGAGTGAAAACATTCAACTGCAGGAAAAATGCTTATTTATTCAGAAGCTGGGACTGATACTTTAATAGGGTTTTTTTTCTATAGATTTTTCCACGTGGACCTGATTTCTGTTCAGGAGACAGTGGGTTTTTTTTTTTGTTTGTTTGGTTTTTTTTGTTTTTTTTCTTTAAATGTAGATATGTTGTGTTTCAGAATAATTTATATTAGACTGTTATTCTGGAGGCATACCAAATGAAGTGCTTGGGATGGTCCAGTACCTATATACGTTGTAATGAGCTCTATGTTGTAGTGAGCTCTTTGTTTTGATAAATGCTCTTTGAAATGTAATAAATGTTTGAAGTTACGCTGATGCTTTTAATTTATCTGGACTAGGAGATATGTTTCCCTTTTTTTTTTTTTTTTTTTTGAGAACTACTGTGCTGTACAGATACTGTGCAGTATCTGACTTGGTAAGCAAGTACATCACTTGATAGTGCAGTGTAACAACAGACGCCGGAGGTTACTTTTAATGGAGACTGTGCTGCGGCAGGAGAGGAGGTAAAGCATTACCCCACCTGCTTACAACCCTTTAACAGGATTTCCTAGCCCCTACCTAAAGGAAAGGAAGGTTATGTGCATTTACTGCACGCTTCAGTAATCAAACTCTTTATTCAGACTTTTTATTTAATTCTTAAAGCAAGAGTATTAGATGATACATGTCTCTGCGTGACTATTTGCCTGTGCAAATTATCACTTTTTACATTGTTAATCTATTCAATGCATATCATGGAAATGATAAACTTACATTTTTAACTTAAGGTAGTCATCTCAGTGCAACAATATATACATTTGCATTCTAAAGTCTTTAAGACCAGAAGGCATTCAGAAATTTAAATCTAACTATGGGTCTTTTGGATGACTGTGGATTACAGAATCATGGAGATATCAGAATATGACTAAACATATCCACTACTTGTACAGTGTGTAAATAACTCGATTTGACATATATGTGCAAATGCAATATGTACTCATGTTTGCCCAAACATAAGCTGCTGCAGCAGGTTGGTTTCTTTGAATAATCATGAATAGGACTGTGAGGACTCAGCTCCCCTATGGATCACTGTCAGTAAAACTCAGTCACTGAAACGCACCTTGTGGAAAGCAAGCAAACAACTGAATAAAGCAGTCGGTGGAAATGTCAAGCACCTTTTCTTTCTTTCTGCTTGCAAAGCTCCAATTCTAACCTTCAGCCGTAGCCATTCCTCCCACTGCTTCCCCCTCAGTCCTCTCCTGAGCCACCCACAAAGTGGTGGAGAGCCTGGGCTCTGCCCTGGGTGCTGCCTCCCCCCTCGAGAGTACTGCCCAGCAGACCAGCCCCCCCGGCGCTGGTCTGGTCTGCATGGGAAGGGGAAAGTCCTTGTCCCCCGGAAATCAGTCTGGCCACTGCTGATTCACTGCCTGGGCTAAGGGTACTAACAACTCCCTGCATTGGGCCGCCCAGTAGAAAACAGAGACTTGACGTTTCATTTCCTGTACTTTACGTGAGGCTATGATGTGCTTTATTGTTTTAATTTGGAGGGCCTGATCATGCAGGTGTTGCCACAAGTGGAACTGGACTTATTTTACCATCAGACTGGTAGGTTCACACCAGGAAGGAATTTGGCGGCTCTGATGTGTTAAGAAAAAAAATGACAAAATACATTCTAATCAAACCTTAACCTTTAGATTCTCCATCCTTTAAACTAAGCTGATAGACTGTTTGGGAAATGTTAGCTTTGACTTTAGAGACTATGGCATGTGTTAAAAATGAATCCTCTTCTGACTTATTATTGTATGTGTATTTTATCTGTAAAGCTACATGTGTCGAGGCCCTCGTGCATTTACCCCTTCAAATCACACAGGGACATAATAAGAATATCTGCTTTTTAACATCCTTAAAGTTAGCAACTCAGGAGGAAGCTGAGATACTACAAATGATTGTTAATCCTGCTATGTTGCAGATGGAGTGTTTTAATCACTCTCAAATTGGGGTAAATTAAGACAGGTGAAATTCCATCATGTCAGGACAAAGAATCTGCCAGACAATTTATCAGTGATGAAGACCCTCAGCAGCAATAGCAGTTAAATAGTTCAAGGAACATGTGAGTAAAAGATATCTCCATAATTAATGTAAATATTCCCAAGCATTTAGAAATAATGTTGGAGCGAAAAAACAGCCTCTTGAGAGTATACCATTTTTTGCCTATTTTTTGCTGTGATGTTTTGACTTAAAACAGTGCAACATTTGAAGAGAATTTAGAAGGCCATTTTGTTTTGAATAAAAGACACGCTCTTCTGACACAAGCCAGGAAACTGAGCATGGGGAAGCAGGAGGTGGCATTTAGGTCTCAGTGTTTGCAACAGCAGCAGCACCTGGGTGGGCATGAGTTCAAGTTCTCAGTGTGGCTTTAACCTGAGGGCTGGTGATTCTTGTTAAATTTTACGTGAAGGAATGTTGCCAATCGGTTCCTGAATGTTGAATTGAACACCTGCAATTTCCCTCTTGGCTGAACAAGATGATATGCCTCTTATAGGGGAAGAAAGTAAGAGCTGAAAGACATGTTGGTATAAACTTCATTTGTGCAGATGTCCTAGTGCAACCGGCCTTCCAACTTCTTGAGGACTTCCTTGCAGAAGGAGAATAGAACAGGCTCATAGACTGGGCATATACATCTGGATCCAGATCTTGCAGGGACAGCCATGGTCAGATTTAGATGGTCAACAGGTTGTCCCTTGCACTAGTGATCATTGGCTGCGGGAATGGATCCTTAAAGCCATGTGCTTGACTATCACATTTAAAGACTGGCCTTCAATCTGTGAAGGAAAGATAAGGCACAGGGCTTCAACAATTTGAGGGGTAGATGGATGGGTATGAGTAGAGAACCTGTGCTCGACTGGGGTCTTACACTTCCAAATGCACAGTCAACCTTGACTTTCCTTCATGCCCAAAGGGAAGTGGGAATAAAATGGTGCTGGATCCAAACTACTCCAGAGAAGTGCAGAGTCTGCTCACCACTGTTGTTACAGTGACTGCAAAGGTGCTGCCAAATACTGCTGTTGCATCCCCAGTAGGGATGAGTGAATAAAAGGGGGTTTGTCTTAGTGACACTACCCTTTATTCTTACTGTGGGTATTTTTTTAAAGGAGATTACCTGAAAAGAAGCAAACCAAAATGCGTTATTTTTTTCTTGAGCAAACACTTGCCACTACTTCTGTTCTAGCTACTGTATGTGGAAGATGGGATTTGACTGATCTTTGATCTCTCACTATTATGTAGGACAATTGCTTCTAAGATCCTGAGTATATGCATAGCAAAATCACGCGTTATTTATTTGCTCAGTACTGCCACCTTCCAAAGCAGAGTAAATATCTTGTCTTCGTTTTCAGATGGAGATGCACAGTGGAAAAAACATATCTTCCTACAGACAAAAAAAGATTCATAGCTTCATTGACTTGTGTGCTAAATTTTGCTTTGATCATGGCTGGCTGATTTTTCCCTCCACCTTCTGTCTGCCTGTGGTCAGCTCACTCCGCAGAGTATCTGGATCAGCACAGCAGCTACGACCTTAGAAGAAGGGGTGGGGAGGGGGGTGAAATCTCCCTCTATCTCTGGCAATAGATGACTTTAGTGAAAGTCAATGCCATTCCCTTGCATTTATCACTGCCACTCTTGCTCTGCATATTTTTGGTATTCGCCATGCATTGTTAGCAGTGATTGTCATGTAATTAAATCACTGCTCATCACAAGAGCCTATTTTTATGCTGAGATAAGCATCAGAAGTCTGCTGCAGCGTCCCCTAGATCAATAAAGATGTTCCCTGTAGGATTACAAATAGTCTGGGGTTGTACAGGGCACTAGAATTAATTAGGAATGATTTCTCTTTTTCTTTCTTCTTTCAATACATTTTTAATTGTTTATCCATTGTCGATGGGATTGTTTTTAACTCTACCATGATGGCCCAGATGCTTCTCTTCAGAGCTTTTGAGATATGATATCCATTTGGGCAATACCAGTGTAAGTCATCGCTATCGTCATCTTTCCATAGTCATGTTTGAGTACTGCTTCAAAATACAGTTCTGAACGAGACATTTGCAACTCAGGCTTTGCACTTGAGATTACGGTTAAATGGGTTCATTAAGTGGTTGAGCTTGGAGATCCAAATATAATGCGTAACCTTCAGGTGCTACCCTGAAGATTTTGGCATCTTGATCAGAAGACCAGAGGGCAAGTGGAGAAACTTGAGCAATTTCTGAGGAAGCATTTGCCCAACATCACAGAGCAAGTCTGTGTCAGAAAAAGGACTAGCACCGTGGATTATTTGGGTTTGTACTTTCTTTTTCTCAGCTATCCACTTTCCGTTGCCTTGTGTTTAAAGTTTCTCCTACTTACATGCCATGCCAAGCCAAACTGATTTTGTCACCCTCCCTTGGACATTGATCCAACATCAGGACCTGCTGCTCCTCCATGCCTGCTGACCTGTCCTGCCCACGGGGACGTCCAGGATTAGCAACACCCTTGTGTCCGGGTGCTGCTGAGACCAGTGTGTGCAGACCCCAGGAAAACCCCTCGAGTCCCATTGTTTCCCATCAAGGTAAGAGCCAGGTAAAAGTTGCAATGAGTCGTGAAAGATAGGATTATTCAAGAGAGTTCTTTAAAAGAGGTTAACTGGAACCAAGTCAATTAAGATGTCTGTCTGGGAGCAGGGCAAACTAGAAAGACAGTGTTGAAATTATATGGTATTGACCAGGTATGCAAATAGAGGCTGGGGACCATCTGTGTAGGACAATACAATGAGATAGCAGCTTCTGGGAAGTTTCTAAAAACAGAGTGGTGATGTCCACAAATGGAGGAGGCATAGGGAAGGTAAAGGTCCTCATTTTCACTGCCCTTCAGTCAAACAGCTGAATGCCATATCCTCCTCATCTGGCATCATCAACATTGGAAATGGCTTCTTCAGCTGTGCTGGGGAGGGGGTGTTTGTGCTCTCAAAGGCTGATGGAAAAAGTAAATTCCTTTTAGGGAATAGAAGCAGTGTCAGGATTCCTGTAGGCAAATATAGCCACTTCTCTACATGAAAAAGAAATCAGCTGTTGAGTATTTTGCAGTTGCATTGCTTTACTAAAGTGTTGTTCTTCATGAGCTGTGCCTGAATTGCACTGAAATCAAACGCCTGCAGAGCTCTAAGGCTTTGGATCAGTCTGGCTACCTCTATGAAAGGGATAAATAGCAGCCAAATTTGCTACTGATAAACTGGGTGCACCTAATGCGGAGATGGTAGTGATTCCCTGGAAGAGCTTTCCTAAATGCAACGTGGTTCTCCTTGGAAATGATTCTTCTCATCGGGTCGTGCCCACTGCCAAATGAGGGAGGAGCAGCAAAAGTTGCTGTAATCAGCTCTCACCTGGTTGTGCATCCTCTATGTTCATGCCAGCTTGGGGGAGAGGGCTGGAGCTCGTGCTCTGCTCACAGTCTGTCCACCTTGTTCCTTCATGGTGGTGGAGATTGACTGGTACCCAGTGGCCAGCCCTGCTGGCATTCTGCCAGGGTATCCCCATTTTCTGAAGAGCAGAAAAACTTTGTTTCAGTGGCAAAAAAATTGGGCAGCAGCTGTGTTTCGAAAAGCACAAGGATCTTCAAGAGCTCCAAGCTGGTGAAAGGTGCTACTTCAGGTATAGTTTCACCCAAAGGTAGTGTAGGACAGCCCATGCCCCAGATCTTCTACAGTTGAAATGAAACATTTTAATTTGGACACATCAGGATCCAAGGCCATGCAAACTTCTTCTTGCCTTCTGCTTACAGCGCAAACCAGCAGAACATAACATCTCGGTAGGTGCTGGGGTTTTGGGGAGCACAAAACTCAGCAAACCCCCTTGCTGCCCCAGGTAGCCTGGTGTCCTGAAGGCAAGCTTTGCGTGGTGCATGCATGTGACCGTGCCCACGCAGAGGCAGGAGCTGTTCAGCTCCTGCCAAAAGTCGACCGTGCCCAGAGCACAATACAGTGCAGGTTCCCGTCAGCCAGCCAAAACCAATCTGCCCGGCATTTGCACGTGGCAGCACAGGAGAAGAGTTGGCAGCCCCTGAACATCTCTAGGCTAAAAGCTTTCTGTGAACCCTCTGAATGAGCCTCTTCTCACATGGTCAGCTAGGAAGGAGCTGCTGAACAGCTCATATTCTGCAAAAGTGGCGTGTTTTCCCCTCCATTGCAGCATTGTGCACTATTAGTAGAAAATACCACCGTCTGTCTTGCTTGTGCCGGTGGAGCCCTGGTGATTTCAGCAGCCAGTCCTGGCTTGCCTCTGTATGACAGAAAATTCGAGCTTGCTGCTTTTCCAGTTGTCACCTCCCTCATTCCTGGGAAGGGGCTCTGAGGGATTTCATTTGTCCCCTGAAGCTCTGCAGAGCTGCTGCTTGCCAGAGGCAGCGCCTGGGAGCACAGTGTACAAACACGCCCAGAAAGCGAAGAGCCTGGGCACCCGAGTGGGGTTTCTGCAACTTTTCTATTGCACGTGCATAGCGTTAGGCTTCTTTACAGGGAATTTCTTTCCAAATAGTTATTTTCCATTTTCTCATCTGTTTGGTCTTTTCCATCACAGTGTGACTTGGATTAAGGTAATTCAGAACAGGAGACTCCTCTTATAAAATATATGTTTTCCCCAGAATTTTTTCTAGAAATAATTTTTCCCATTGCCAGCTCTTAAGGTCAGTTTACTTGCCATCAGCTTTCCCTTTTTTTTTTTAGTAGTATTATTACAGTTCAAGTGAGCATGAGATAAATTTAATCTTGTTATACATTTTGGCTGACTCGGACTTTGGGGAATGGTTGACACTTGTGCTACGTCAAAATGTGCAATGTTATGCAAAACTGGACTGCTTAACCAAAGGGGAAGTATACTGTGATTTTCAGCAGGCAGTTGCCTTAAATTCAGTGGGCCCTGTTCTAGTCCTGTGGAAGTCAATGCAATTCGCCCATTGCCCAGAAGTTGCCCCAGGACAGCATTGCTGGGTAGTCACCTCCACGGCCTGTGCGGTTTGCAGTTGCATGGTTGCCTCACAGATAATTTGTATGTTGTCCGTGAACCACGTGTACTAACATGTCGGGTACGGTGCTAACTTACTGGCAAGGTCTGGGTACGCAGATCCAATGTGCTGCTCAGGGGAGCTTCAGCTGTGCCCAGCAGCCGGGTGAAAGGTTTGATTTCTATGCAGCACGTCAGGGATATCTGACGGATGGGCCCAGCCTCCCCTTCACATGTGTTTAGAGATCTCCAGCCAGGCCAGGATTTGTCAGATGACTACGATGGGGAAGGCATCAGAAAAATTTCCGTAAAAATAACCCTTCCACACCCCCAAAAATTTATCTAGTTTGTGCATGGGTGTTATAAAACCCCTGTTCAGGGTTACAGGACGTGGCTGAACATTATCTGTCCCATGTTCCGGCTGGGTTTATTTTGGGGTGGTCAGAAAGGAAATCCCAGTGTAGAGGCGGGTGGGACATTTTTGTTGAACTAATGTGAAAAAGAAAAATACCTGGCTATTTGGAAGGGTTTGAACTCTTAGCATAAGGGTCTGGGAGATGGATGAATGGTCAGAGAGGAGGTGACGGGGGGCGGTCAAAGGTCCTACGGCATAACTCATCGCTGCGAGAAGTCACTGTCTCACAGTGAAAGTCTAAGAACTGGCTGGCAGCAGCATGACCCGTAGCAGTCAATTCATCAGAAGGATTTCCTGTCTGAATATGCAGATGTGTGCACAATTATTTTACCTATCTTCACAAACAGAGGCCAGGTCCCTGCACACTTAAATAAATCTTGGCACTGTCCCTTTCAGAAGGCATTTCAGGTTCAGCCTGGTTGCCTGCATCCTGCATAGTTTTGTTCAGCAGAGTCCTTGCAAACAGCCCATCTCCTCTTCCCTTTCCGCTTCCCCTTCCTCCTCCTCCCATCCCACCGCAATCACTGCTGCCCAGACCCATCCTTCACTCGCACAAAACTGATTTCTGTTTATGAAGCAGCTGGCAGCAGCAACGCTCCAGCACTGAGCGATGACTAAGAAACAAGCCCACTTTTCCCTTAGCTGTCAGGAGCTTTTAGAAATAACACCCTCCTCTGAGGAAGTCAGAATAGCAACAGGAAAATAAGTAAAACCTATTATAAAACAGTTGTCCAAGAACTTAGGCACGGCGCGGGGTAGAGATCAATATGCTGTGAAGGTTAAATCTATTTTCACACTGTGTTCTATTTCACAGTTTAATGGTGTTTTAATGTGTCTGTCACTGAGCCCCCTTCATGTTATGCAGGTAGAGCCTTTGCAAAGGAGAAATAACGTTGGCTTTACAAGCTTCACAGTAACATCTTATTTACCAGCTGAGATCTGACGCTTTCCTCTCTGGAGATATGCCAGGGTTTGACTATTTTATTTTATTTTATTTTTTAGAAGACATAATGTGGTGTTGCATTTACAATATTTTTTAGATGGCTTTGGGGGAATGCCTGTAGGGATGGGAGCAGCAGGAGTGTGTGTGTGTGCTTGTAGAAAAGGGACAGAAATATCTACTGCTGTTTGTACAAGCTGAATTCATGGAGGATATGCAGAATTCCCAAGCCTGAGTTTGCATCTAATCCAAAATGGTATATTTGAATGCTTTATCTTGAACTCAGCTGGTGCTGGGATGTTGCATCGAGCTTGGGGAGAGCATGGAGGACAAAGCCAGTGGACAAGGAGGAGTGATCACAGCCCAAAGAAAAGATGCTGAGAGAGGGTAGGGTAGAAGGAAAGCTGATGTCAGCCTGTGCCAGTGGAAAGGATGAAAGGGGAAGGAGGGAGAAAGGGAGAGGAACAAAGAGCAAAGAGGTGTAATATAAAATCAAGGGTACGTGCAGTGCTAAAGCACAAACACAGGCCTGTCCTCAGTGTTTGGGATGGAGCAGTTTATATTTCCACAGCTCAGCTCATGCCCTTTGTCTAGAAGTCAAAGAAGGCAAAAGACAATGTCTACTTTGATTATCTCTCTCGAGTTTCAGCTAGGACATCCTAGCAAAGGGGTACTGCTGGTTCAGGGCTTCAGACCTGCACCTGGGTGTGCAAATGCCGCGTGCTGGTGTGCTGACCTGATGGTGAGGATGCTTTGACAACCTCCCTCCGCCTGCGGCTGAGCTGATGCCTGGACGCAGCCTCTGGCCATTTACATCTCCCTGCAATGAGCTGGGGCTATGCACAGCTATATTTTCTCAGACTGACAACGCTGGGTAAGCTGCAATTGAGTAGTTCCTCTGGTTTTGTCACTAGTGAATCTGAGTGCCCGCGTTATCCGGAGGGACGCGCTCCAGACATTCTCACATTGTAATTGATGCGCGGAGTCTGGGGAGGACAACCTGCTTATGCCAGTGGCTTGTCTTGCGTGATCTCTCTCCCTCCCACCTTTGCCCTCAGCAGCTCACTCGCGATCTCCTTGGCAGCTGCGTTGCCTTCCCACTTCTCCCATCTTTTGCTCCCTCAGTTGCTCTTTATCCTCCTCTTCCTTTGTCTCGCAGCCAAATGTCTTAACTCCATG
Source organism: Podiceps cristatus (assembly GCA_000699545.1). Lineage (NCBI taxonomy): Eukaryota > Metazoa > Chordata > Aves > Podicipediformes > Podicipedidae > Podiceps > Podiceps cristatus. The sequence continues at coordinate 84,598 of KL263838.1, forward strand.
CAACCTCCCAGGAGGCCTATGCTGTAGAACGAGGACGCATCAGAGAAAGCGATATAATGTTAAGTCTTCTTAGGAGCAACTTGTTAAAAACCTCAAGTTTTCCCTTTACTGGTTGCTTTGCCAGAGTAACGTGCCTTTGCTCTGTCAGGGTGTGCTGAGGGCTGGTGCTTGCTGGAGTGTGAGTTTTTAGACTTGCAGAGCATTGACTTGGCTTAACCTGCGTATCCCACTGTAGCAGAAATGTCTTCAATGTGTGTTTTGGCTTTGGTGAGTCGCATGCTCTGAGTTCATCTCTTCCCCCCTTCCGTTTTCCATTGTTGGAACAACAATCTTCTGCTGGATACAGAGCGCAACCAGCCCTGTATTGTGGGGCCAAAACAAACTCTTCACTAGCGTGTTTTCCATCCTCTGCAAGGTAAAATACCAGCTCTGAGAGCAGCTGACCCCCTGGTGAGAGTCTGTTGTCTGGAAATCCAATGACTGACTTCATGCGGCAAAACTTGGTCTCGAGCAATACTGCTGAGAAATGAATTTGTGCCCTTTAGATCTGGGGTATCAAAGGGTATGGACCTGTGAATGGTGGTGACTTACCTTTGGAGGGCTGCAATTTTCCTCCCTGACCACCGCTGCCACTCAAGTGTAGCCTGTTGCATTGAAACACCTGAATGCTCTGGACTGCAAACCACAGCATGGCAGCACTTTCTTTAAGTGTCCTTTCCAAATGGTTGGAAACATCTGAGAAAGTCAGAGCTGGGGACAGAAAACCTTAAGGAGACGGAATCCCAAGGAGCTGCCAAAATAGATTCAGCCCATTTTTCTGTGCCAATTTTGCAAGTGCAAGTTGGTCAAGGAAGGTTGTCACCCAATAGGCCTTGTCCAAAATCTGTAACGCATTCACACCTGGCCTTGTATGAAATGGTTAGAAACGTATTTTCTGCTCCTTAACAGAGCCTGGAATTTGGTTTTTGTGTCTTTGGGCTTTGCTTTTTTGTTTTGTTTCATTGGGGGGATTTGTTTGATGTGACTTTTTAAGGGTTATTTGTCCTACTTCAACCACTAGAGCAAGGCCATGAGTATTTGAATTACAAGTTTGGATGTACATGTTGATGAACACTCACCCAAGTGAGGCACCTTTCTGAAAACAGAACTGGATACTTGCTGTGATCCTAGCATTTAGGGACCAAATTTTTGCAAGTTTGCCTCCTTAAGCCCAGAATTATAGATTAAACTGAAAAATAGAGAAAGCTGCCCGATCAAATGGCTTTGAAGTTTAATGCCAGCTTTTTGAAGTGAAACTTTACTGCTTTGGGCCACATGCCTTATATTAGGCGTTGGAGTTTTGGAAAAGTGACAAAAGCACCACTAAAATAGAAATGTTTCATTATTACAAACTCACCTTCCTGCTTTAGAGGAGACTTAGAGAAAATGTATGTTTGTTTTTTGTCTTCCTTAAAAAAAAAAAAAATAAAAAATGACTGAGATTGTTAAAGCAATAATATAGCTTGATTAAAACCTCAGACTTACTGTGAGTTTCCTCCTGAAATATTAAAACACTGAAATCACAGTATGGAAGAAAATAAAAATCAGAGACAGGAAGATGTCCAAGATAATGTGTCTTTTAAAGAACCAATTAATACACAGGGATTTGATAGTTTGGTGCTGGCTTATTCTTACTTATAGAAGCTAATGGTCTAGTGCAAGAGAATGAATGTTTCTGATAGCTGAGAGATGGAAGAGTTTTGCATTTCTTGCTGCAAGAAATCCAGCAGTCCCTCGGAATTAGAGAGTTTCTCCACGGCCAGGTGTCGCCTGCCTGTACTCAAGTACACTTCAGTACTTGCTGGGGCTCATCTGCAAGGTCACATTGGGAGAAGAGGATGGTGGCAGAAATAGACTTCAGAGACCTGAACAGCTCCTTGAAAAGAAATGGGTCTGGATGCTCACAGATGGAAGGACATGATGCCTGAGCATCAGCCAGGGCAGAGGTGGTGTTACTGTCTAGAGAAAGAGAACGATCAAGCTTTGTTGGCATGGTCCACAAAAATGAATAGTTCTTAGAATATAGTTTAGATTTTTCTTCTACATTTTCTGTTCATAAAACTTGAAAAGTATTGTTCAGAACTTTTTGGAATGAACATTTGAAAATGTTGAATGATGTCACATGGAGACCTTATCTAGGTGGATTGTCTCTAGCAGTCTGCAAGGAGGTCGTGGTCCTGGACTCGGAGGTAAAGGATTTCTTCAGACATTCATAGCCAGTTTCACTTGCATGTCATATCATTTCCAGTAGACTCTTACTTGTGGAGCTTTTTTGGCTTCTTGAGCATATTTTTGAAGTCATATTTCTGATACTGATGTTCACTTATGGTTGTTGATATTTTCCAAGTATCTTGAATTTTCTACTTCACATAAAATTCTTTCCCTGTAACATTGACCCTCTACAAAACATCAAAGAAGCATCAGCACCACTGAAGCAACTTAAGTGAATTCAAATATCTGCAAAACATTGTTTAAAACCCTTACCTAGGTCTAGTACTCTGTGAAATTTAATGGACAATAAACATTATCAAGAACTCTTGTATCTCTTCACTCAGTGAGTAGTTTCTTTTAAGGAGCTCCTAGTAATGCAGCAGTGATATACAGGTACATGCTGCTAGAAGTTTTCTCTATGCATTTATAGTTATAGTGCTCAACTTTATATCACATAGTTTTGTCAGTAATGCTTCTAATTTTTTTCTAATTTGCAGGTATCCAGTCAGTTACGTATGAGGAACAAATCAGTTGATAACCTGTTAGTAAGTACTGTGAGAAAAATACAAATTAATACATTGCTCTGAAATGACAAGACTTTTTTGCTATTTCCAAAATTGAAAGTGGCAAACTATTAGTTAAAATTTCTAATCACATTTCATATATTTTATTTAAATCTCCAGCTTCCCAGACTTTGGAAAATATTTTGTAACAGTGCAGTAGTTCTGATAATAAGTCAACCTAAGATATCGTAGGAAAAAATTCTCAACAATTATCCTTCCCACCCAAACCTTTTCTTAGAAGCAGTACTAGAAATTCTTAATGGCATTTTACTCCCACTATTGCCAAAGAGAGTTTTATCATTGACTTGAAGGGAAGTGATGTTTAACCCCTTAATTTTTGCATTAGCAGAGAGGAGTAATTCAGTTGTTACAGGATCTTGGACTGAAATGTAGTTGTTATAAATAAGCTATGTTCTATTTAACTTGAATCAAGCAACCCCCAGTTCACCACTGTTGAGGGTCTTATTCTCGGCTTGCACTTCCCTCTAAAAATCTATGCTCAGGTGTCACCATGATGCAATGAAAAAAAAAAAAAAAAAAAGAAATCCACTGATTATAAAGAAATTGCTACACTCTGCTGCAGGCAATGCACAGGCTGAAACGCGATAGTCATGGCCCTGACACAATGCCGACGGGAAGCCAGGAGCTGTCAGAAAGGTCAGAATTTCAATAACATGTCTGTGCATTTCCAGCGCTCGTTGCATTCCCTTCTCCTGGTCTGTTCTTTCCTTTCCATACCCCTCTGGAGCATACACATCCTCTCAACAGACCTTCCTGGACAAAAAAAAAAATGTAATAAGTAAATAAATGAGGAAAGTTTCAAGGTCAGAAATCTCCTTCAAAGCCTTATGGAAGGAGATATGTTTTGGAGCATGAAGACCACTCTGGACCATTGAGCTCTCTCGAACAGCTCTCCTTTCTACTCTGAAAAGTTTATACCTTTCCTTTTTCTGAAATGATTTGCTAATGCCCTTCTCATCCTCTGCGTACCTGCCAGTTCTGCTCACATATGTTGTTTAAATTGAAGCATTGCGAGGTGTGATTGACCGGGTTTAGTTCTGAAATTTAGTCCGCTGCATTTAAAAATGTAAGAGATGTGCTCTGATTTGTGTCTGCAAAATTATGTCAACTCAAGTGCAAATTAAATGAACTCAGGACACCAGTTCTCATCTGAATTTCAGCCTTACCTGAAAGCATCAAATTGTTATGGTGCACTTCTGCTGTGGGAGCTCAGTGTAGGCTGCGATACCTGTCTGAGGAGCTGGATATGTAGCAGGGTTAACTCCTAAACCAGGTCTGATCGACCTGTCTGTGGTCATGCAGCAGGCCTAGGGATTGAGTTGTGGTCTCCTGACAGTCAGTCCCATGCTGTAACCATGATACCATTCTTTTGAGGAGATTGCTGATCTTTTTACCACTAATGGACTCCTAAAACATTACGAGTGGAGATGAGGATTCCTGTATAAATGTGAGCCCAAGAATGAGCTTAATCTTCACAACTGCCTTTACAGACTTTCTGGATGGGCATCCAAAGCTCCCTCCAGATTGAAATGTTCAATGGTTTACTTGAAATAAGTTGCATATTTTTTGTCTAAAAAACATTTAACAAAAGCAAAAATATCCCCAAAATATGTACCTATAACCAGTCCCTCCAAGCAACTTTATTTTAGACATACCATTTCTACAGCCATGGTTTTAAGGCTTTTTTCCCCAGGTTCAGCCTTCAGATTAAGCCGGGGCTCCATGGTGTTGTGGTCCCACCTTGCAGTTCTGCTGCTTCACATGTGGGAAGGCAACAGCGAACAGCTTCTTCCTGGAAGCGTGTGGACCTTGCTTTGACTGGATGAATTTTTATTCTGCACGTAAGTGCCCTGTATAATGATGTATGTATGTCAGAGTGAAACATCTTATTTTCATCCCTTACTTTTGTCCATTTTTTCTTGAATCAGAGCTTGATAATGATTACAAAGCAGCAGCTGGGGAGACAGGCACATCTCTCGAGTAATACGAGGAGGATTTTAAGCATTGCTAAAATCAAAGGAAGCTATGGGCGCCAATCTCAAAGAACTCTCCCGCAAGACTTCAAATGGTCAGTAGGAATTAAAATGGCCATTCTTCCAACATCTTGCAGCCCTACTTGTGTGTTAATCATGCGTACATATATCATCATGCTTAGAGGACAAAGCCCCACTCATAGAAGGAGTGTTAGTAAACCAAGTAAGCCAAGAATTGTGAAGAAAGTTAATATCTTTTATTTGGTAAAGAAATCTCAGATGTGGGTGGCAGGGAGACAAGCTTTCAGGTATTCAAGACCATTGTTAGGTCTGAGGCAGCACAATGGTTTTCTGGATGCAGCTCTCCAATTCAGCATTGATCATTTTTGGCCCTGCCTCAAGGAATAAAATCAACCAGAAGCTGCACGTCTCTTTTGCTGGGCCTTTCTACTGGAAACATGGTTCTTTTCTCGAATTAAATTCTTTAAGAATGAGGAATCACTCACAAATGATAGATTTATGAACAGGGCACAGCAGCCTCATATACTGTATAGCCTAAAAATGAGGCTAACTTTGAATTTCAGTTTGCTTCTTAGCAAACTGGCCATGGGTATTCCCAGCAGGATTGCTGGAGAAAAACAGTGTCCACTGTATTCTGGCCCAGTGTAATCTGCATTTCTAATTAAAGCTACTCACAAGTCCACTTATCTGACATGTGCAAAGAGCAAATAATAAAGCCATGAGAAAATAGCAATCTGCAATGAAACCTTTGTTTTAGAATTCCTTCTTTTATCTCTCCCTCATAGAAATGGTGAGTGCAGAGAGCACAAAGGATGCCTTGACAACGGTACTTGCTGCTGCAGAGACTCATGACACTTTTGGTTGTTCTGATTTTCTTTCCATCTCCAGCCTCCCTCTTTAGGGAGTTACTCACTGGGACACTGAGTGATCAGAAATGGCTCTGAGTGCTTCTAGACCCTATTGATTTGGGGGGTGCCTGCCACTTCAATTTGACATTCCTTCAGCTTAATGATCCTTTCCTCTTGGAGCCCTCCATGGTTGGTTCAGGGGCTGAGCTGAAACACAACCATGTTCAAAAACAGAGGTTTCCAGTCTTTGTTACCTTTTATCTCTTTTGGAGAGCTGGATTTTGAAACTTTTAAGCCAGTTTATACTCTCAGCCTTTCCTCTGATCTCTTGACACGTGTTGTGCAAGCACCCTCTGCTTCTCCCAGCTTTGAGACCCACGTAGCTGCTGAGCTGCTTTCACCCACCTTGCCACTCTTCTTGCTTGGTACCTCGTCAGTTGACTTTGGCTCTGGTGTTTGCTGAGAAGGTGCCACACTCTTGGTGAAGCCTCTGGCTGGGTGAGATAGTCATCCAGTCTGCCCCACTGATTAGGCTGGTTCCTTCTGATTTGGGGACTGCTCAGAAGATGGGGTGGAAACCCAATCTCCAAAGGTAGGAATTATCAAGGGAAATGTTAAACACACCTCTCCGGGGTGTGGGCTGCTGCCAATTCCTCTGAGAGTTTATCAAAAGAAGCTGCTCTAGGCCAAAATTTAATTTAATTGGAAAACAGTCTCCAATGGCATTTTGTTTATTTTTTCAATATGTAGCCATACAGGAAAATGCCTTGATGAAACGTGGTGTTTAAACCCATTAAGTTGCCTAGGGAAACTGAGGCTGACTTTTAATTTCTTTTTTTTTTTCCTATACAAATATAAACTGGAGGTAAACTTTATTGTTTCTTTTCAGATTTACATTTCCAGTGCTGAGCAAATACAAGCTTTGAAGGTGCGTTGGCAGAGGAGTATGCTGAGACCACAACCACCCTCTGCATCCATCTGTGGGATTTAGAGGAGAGTTCAGTTTTGGGGCTCATTTAGCTCTTGAGGCTTCTGCTGTTGCTGTCAATAAAGGGACAACCTACCACATTAGATCACGGTTTCACTCCACGGAGCTCTTTTCTCCTATGACAAATTTTTCTAAAACCCCACTACTCGGTCCTACTCGAGTACATAATCTAACATGTGTATCCCCAGTGTCCAGAAGTTGCGACAGGCCTGTCTAAACCACGGATTGCTTTAAAAAAGCAAAATAATTTAAATCTCTGTGGGGCTTCTTTTAGGCTCCCTCTCACTGCTGAATTTTTAGCAGTCCATTCTTTCTAATTTTCACAATTTCTCCAGTGTCTCCATACTAAGGTGTTTATACTGTTGTTTTGATTTTAAAAGCCAGTGCTATAAATAAATAAATAAAAATCATAAGACTTGTGATATATAACCACAAGACTTGGCAATACTTCATTTTCCTTCAAATTTAGTGTCGTCTTTTTATACACAGGTTTTCTCAGATTTCTTTTGCTTGAGGAAGCAGCCTGAAGCTTCAGTTTTCCTGGGCATGATATAGAAAAAGGACGAGAGGAACAGTGGGCCACTGCTGAAATCGGGAAACCTAATTTTTATCTCAGTCCATCAGTGAGTCAATGCTGGCTGGATGAGGTTGCTCTCGTGACCAGATGGAGGAAAGCTGGAACTGGGATGTGTAATCTGAGAGCTCTTTCCCACGAAGAGACAGGAAATAGAACTGGAGGGAATGGTTCAGAAAAGAGGTAAATAATCTGTGAAGTGGTTAATCGTTGTCCTATTTGGGCTGTTTTGTCTATTTGTCATTGTATTGCTCTGCCCATCCTTCTCTTTTGTTGGAATCAAGGTGTACCGTTCACATCGCCGATTATACCTTTCACAGTTTCTGCTACCTCTGGCTTTTGGCACTACAATTTGCCGAACCCCTTGGTGAACAGGATAAGAGACAGATCCATTTCAGTCATTCCTCACTTTTCACCTCTTTCTGTGGGTTAACATTCAGC